>JAPZDT010000016.1:6640553-6657347 GCA_029814675.1 Acanthurus coeruleus | reverse complement strand
ATTATGAACACAACCTCTGAAAACATACCCCAGTTGCACAAGCAACAGTGTCACTGCTAGGAGTGACAGTTAGCGACGTGCAGCCACCACACTGACAGAGCTCCTGCTGTCGGAGGGTCGTCTCAGTGTCAGTTGTCAGTGATGTGAAGCTGGAGGCCCAGTGGAGTATTTTGACCTTTTGCTAATTGTGATGTCATCCTCCGGCTCATTTGCATGGTTAGCAGAGCTGTTCTCTGAGAGACTTCAGGTGTCATGAACACACATCGAGTACTAAGTTGTGTTTGTGCGATGTAATATCACCAGCACATGACCAACCTTTTTGGTTTAATCGAAGTGTTTCCACTAAAAGGGAAATTGCACTTGCAGTAAATTAAAAGATTGCACTCGTTTTTATTGAACCTACAATCTTCAAATATCAGATGAAACAGACTCGATAAACTGCGGCATGAAAACAAACACTCCTTTTCATTCATCCACTTGATTCTTCCCACTACTCCTCATCACTCTTCAAAGGCGAAGGTTGACTCTCACAGCTCCAGGGTGTGCTTGTTCTTCGGCGCGTGTGTATGCCTTGCCTCGTTACTGAGCTTCACAGACAGTATAATTTCGGCCTGACACCGCCTTGAATGTGCCGCTGTCAAGTCGGAGCGCGGCGGAGTGCGAGTTGAGGGATGCAGGCTCAAAAATGTCACTTTCATTCTGGGCGAAGATGAGAGAGGGGAAGAAGGAGAACGGAGGAAGGGGCCGGAGAGCTGTGGTGGATGGGTAGCTGGAAGAGGCCTTGGAACAACTGTTTAAATCATGACAAGAAAATGACCAAAGGCTGGAGGAGGTTTTTATGTGTCTGAGTGTTTGTGCACGCACTGAGAGGGATCAACAGCATGTGCAAGAGTCTGCTTGTCTGTGGAGTTTATTGTTTTGGATTTTTTCTTCTTCTCTTGGTGTAAGCATGTGATATGACTGCATATAAGTAGATTAGGGAGTTCATGCAACTTTTGTTTATATGAAAAAAGAAACCAAAGTGCAGATGTTTGTGTGTGGATGCGCAAAGAGACAAAAAAGTGTGCAGTATTTGTACTGTGAACTTGCGAGTCCATCAAATGTGTGTAGCGAATGTGTGTTTGTGTTTTCTCTCCATATGTGAGTGTGTATGCCCGCCTGTTCTCCAGCATATCTGGCCCTGACTACAAAGCCCCTCTGTTCTTAGCATGAGCTCCATCTCTGGGCCTTGTCAAACAAACGGCTCCTGGCTCCTCTCTCCTGGGCATGTGCCACGGCCGCTGCCAGGTCCGCCATGGCTTGTGGAGCCCCTGTTCCTGGCATCTTCCGAAGCGCCACTAAGCATTAACGGAAGTCCCCTCCGTCCTCGTTTACATTCATTAAAACGGTAGCACTGGGCTCCCCCAGAGCGCTGGGAAGCAGCGCCAAGCCTGCCGCAGCCGATAAACCGGGGCCACCTCTCACTGCCCATTCGATTTGCTTTCTTCTGCCTTTCCCTGTGCCGCTCTCTGTCTGAGATGGCGCCCCACAGCACCCCTCTGTGGGCACTGGGCTCTAGTCTGTTGGCAGGAGTCTGTCTCTGTCTTGGTCTTTACTCTGGCTTTTTTTTTTCTTTTTAGTTTGTTTTTTTGGAGTTAAAACAGTGCAGGTTGTCACTGTTCCAAGTCTTAAAGGGCAACCATATGAAACATCATTTGAACCTGTTTTGTGGCTTTGGTACAGACCTCGATTGTGCAAGTAAAGCACTGTGCACAACTTCATAAGCCAGGAGCAGACAAACAATTTGCTCAGTTTAGCATTCCAATACTCAAAGCAACTGCTGCATTTAACAGCCACTTATGAACAAAAGGCATGAGGTTCATCATGTTCAGCCTGTCAACGATATAAATTCTATAAAATGCAAGAATTATATTAAAGAACTATCTGGTCTATATGTCTGGAGGTGCACATTCCAACCCCAGCTTCTGCAATGAGGTTTACAATGAGATGATAACACAGACAGAATGTGGGTTAATCACCTCATGTTGACCTCGTTCTAATTCTCTTCAGCTTGTAAAATAACCGGACATGTTGCTTTGAGGGGAGTCAACTGTCCAGCTTTTTTTTCCTCCTTTGTGGCAAAGGTTTTTGGAAATGTTGGGTCCATGGCTGAAGCTTGAGCGTTGTTGGGTGGTTGGAGAACAGCGGTTACCTTCTCTCTCTCTCATTTCGCGCCTGGCCGATTAAGATTCTTCATTGTCAACATGCTAACCCTGAGCTCAGCCACCATACGGAACATGGAGATGACAAACGTGCTCGACACAGCAAGCACTTGCAACAACACAATGACCTCTACAAGCAAGGGAGGGGGGGCTACAACCTGGTGCATTTTGAGCCTTGGGGTTAACACTGAGGCGGGTGTGAAAGGTGACATGCCAGCTCTTCTCAGCCTTGAGAGTCCTTAATGCCAGAAAAAATTCAAAATGAAGCTGACTGATCACTAACATCTCTAGCTCCCAACTCCCCTGTGCCTCCACTGTGTCTTTGGGATCATGCCGTTGTACCGAATGGATGTTCGTGTGTGTGTGTGTGTGTGTGTGCGTGTGTGTGTGATGGATGAAGGTAGTTGCAGGGGGTGTGGCTGGGCTGTGGAAAATATAACCTCTGGCGAGATGAGAGGATGCAAGTCTGGAGGGGAGATCAAGGTATGCGTGGCTGGAGGAGAGACAGGCCCTTGGCTGAGAGGAGAGAGACGGCAAAGCTGACAGAGTGGCTAAATAGAGAGATGAGGGAGGCAAGTCTTAATTACAAACAGCAAGTAGGGATAAGGAGAGGGATTAGGTCAACCATAGAGCATGGAATTAGAGGAAGAAGAGCGAAAAAAAAACCTGACTTTAATTAGCATTGTTGGTGGGGCAGTCACGTGTTGGTGTTAACCCCAAAGAGCTAAGGCTAGCTGTCATTAGCATGCATATAACAAGGGGCTCAGTGGAACCGGGCCATTTCGGTAGCAATTACTTTAGCCTGGCTAGTGTCGACATGCTGGGACACTACACATAAAGATAGTCACTTGTGCTGCAGGGGCAACAGAGGCCAAGGGAGTGAGTGATTGAGGAAAAGCAAGTGAATATTCACTCCAACCTCCCTTAGCATGTCATTAACTTCCTTCCCATCCCCACACCCCTCCCCCTCCTCGACTGGACATTATGAGCTTATCACATAGAGCAAAAGGGAATAATTACCCAAATACTATCCGGCACAGCCATCTTTAATCAGAGGAGTGTGTAATTACTGCCACACAAATGACTTCAGTTCATTACGAGGCTGCCGTAACATGTCCAACGTTGGATTGTTCATCATTCTAGAGTGTATTATTTACTAACGCCGCAGCAAACCAGGGACAGATAAATACACAATTGTCATTAAGGAGGAAAGGAAAAATGGATGTGTTGGTCAGACGAGCATTTTTCAAAGACACACATTAGAAGCCTAAAGTGCTGAGAGACATTAGAGGGCAAGTGAGATGATAGAGGGACCCCGGGCGACTGATGGCATGTTTTAAAAGCAACTTCCACTTGATTAACTCCCCTGTTCTGTGAAAAATCTAATTTCTGCATATTTGCATTTATATTTGCATACGTTTTTTTTTTTTTAACATACTCATATCTGTTTATGGTAAGGCTTTATTTCTTCCCAGGCAAAACGCTCCGCGAAGCATTTCCAAAGCTTGTTGTTTTTGTGTTTCCTTTAAGTACACGTGATGTGCATTTTCCTGGGGTCCAGTAGCACACTAATCTTCTGGAGCCAGATGTGCTGGTAAAAGGCAAGCCACAAAGCCTCCACCACTAGACGTCTCTGCATCGCTCCTGGCCAGATATGATGCTGCATCCCTGGGGGCATTAGCAGAGAGCTTTGCTGGGCTCCAAATAGAACTATGCTCCTGCTCTGGAGACAGCAGCATAATGGAACAGTGTGAGGGAGGAGGACCAGTCAAACTTGAGGTCTATCATGGGAAACCACTGGTACAGCACTTTCTAAAGTAATACATGTGTGTTTTGGAATGATAATAAGGACCATTGTGTTAACTTCGACAGGACAGAGAAGCTGGACTCTCCCTGGCACTCGCGATATGTGTCGCAGCATCCCGATCAAGAGTTTTTACCTTATCACGAGACAATGTTTCAAAGCCCCATTACTTCTTAATCAAAACTAACTAAGCATAAAATAAGACTCTTTATCTGTTTATCAGGGAACAGGAAATTAAGGAAACCACTCAGCAAACATATCAGCAACAGGAGAATCCACTGACTTTGGGTCTTTGTTACAGTCTGCAAAAATGCATTTCTGAGCTGCCTTTCATCCCGTTGATCATTGTGCCTGGATGAACCAATCAATCACAGCAGCATAAGGCCGTTTTTTGGAAAAAGTATGCTGAATTGCATATGGATCTGCATCCACTACGAAGCATTTAATGTTGTGCGATTTGGAAGGCTGGGAGAGCAATGCAACAACAACAAGCAGCAGCAGCAGCAGCGGCGGCGGCGGCATTTCTATCCCGATTGAGTGGCGGTAATTGTTGAGTTGTCAAGCGGGCTTTTGTGGCTGCAGACGGAGCTGGCAGAGCCTATCAGCAGAAAATTACAGAGCAAAAGAACAATCAGCTTCTCCTCTGTTACTTAAAAAGAAAGAGTTGCCCAACAACAGGGGAATCCAAATGGAGATGAAACCAACCCAAAAGGAGACTGTTTACCTCGCTATGTCTTTGTCTTGAGAAGGAAATGTCAACCGGAACCCAAAAGGAAGAAAGAAAGAAAAAGAGAAAGCGAGAAAATCAACTCAGGTCACCATTGCTCATTCCTCAAACATCTGACAACAAATCATTATGCCGTCACTGCAATTGATTAACAGTCACCTGGTAATTGATATCAACAAAGGGAGGGTTGTTTTTATTTCGAGGCTCTCACAGGCGGGCTTCCTTTTGCCAACAAAACATTAGAAATGCTCTTTTTTTACTGCTCTTGTCTCTAAGGGAAGCAGCTCAATTTATCAACTAGTGTTCAGGGCATTGGAATTAAAGCCATACAACTGCTCAAACAAGATCACATTTTATGGCCTGAAGTTGTTGCAACTAATCACATGGTTGTTCCACCTTTTGCCTCACTACCTCTGCTAACTGCAAGTATCTCTAAAAATGACTCATATCAATTGTGTCCTTGTTTCCTCACTTTTGAGAGATATAAACAGTTAAGCAGCAGTTTTTCTGAAGATTATTTTTTAATCAAGATGCATATAAGCACCCCTACTTGATAGTTCAATGTGTACTGTACATGTAAGTCCTCAGATATTAATTCTGAGTTGCACAGAAGATTGAGTTCAGTGTTGGGTTTTAATGACAGGCAGCTTGAATGAGTAGTGTAAGACACTGAGGGTCCAACATAACTGATAAGGCGGGTCTGCTCATCTGGCCTTGATCCTTGTGCATGTAACCCCTAACCCAGCGTGACAGGAGAGAACTCCGGACCTATAAGAGAGATCAATTCATCATTTGAGGTTTTGTTTTGTCACCAGCTGCTTCACGGCTCACGTATGAGAACAAATTACTAGAGGCGCACACACACATCTGACCCCCTCCTCCCCTATGAAATGCACATAAACCACATTTACTAGATCAATACCCCTAAACAAATCCTCAGTCCATAATTACTTGCTATCTGAAATGCAAACACCCATCTGTAATTTGAGGTGGTCCGGCTCTCCTGACATCTGGCTCTCAGTGAGTCACAGTGGGCCCCCTCGTAGAGCTGCAACCAGGGGACCCAGCACTCAATTGCACAGTTTGGGAAACAGCTATGAAGGTTTGTCTGTCCCCTCTGTATGTTCAACAGCCTCACTACTGTGGCTTAAATATGGCTGCTATCCATGACAGGGAGTCTCCTTAAATTGAGTCCACCAAGGGGACTGAGGAAATATCAACACTCGCCCTGATGCTCATGCATATGGCATTCTGCAGCTTTTCTAGGGCAGCAACTAGCCAACAGTGAGAGTCAGAAAAAGGCAAATAAGCATGTCTGGTAGTTTTTACAGAGTGTTTGCCCGAGTATGAGACTGTTTTTGTGAATGTCCGTGTCTGTGTTACAAGGAAAAGCGACTCGTCAGAAGTGAAATTGTGGTCTTAAAGCTAAATTTCAAGTAGTGCTTGTGGTGGCTTTACTTTTCAGAAGTAAATACTGCCACCCAAATACAACAGAGGTGAATGGATTTTCATTTGTGGTGCTTAAACCATTTAAAATGGTTTTTGAAAAAGACCGAAGGAGCACAGTGTCAACCATTTTCATTTATTCATTTTGTATAAATAGTTCCCATTATAGCTCAGAGACTGATATCTTAATATCTTGCCAAGAGGAAGTGGTTTGTGTTAAATATTTGTTTTTGTCATTTGGTTAAAACCTTTTATGAGCAAAGTGAGGAATTAAACAAAAAACCCCAGAGGAGGAGGGGGTAGTCAGTGTTGGTGGTACTGCAGCTCTGGTTGCTTCAGTGAAAGCCAAATGGCCATCAACCGCTACCCATAACCTCAACCTCCTCACTCCATCGTCCTCTCCCATCATTACCCTGATGGACACTCAAACCCTGAAGTAATCCCACCTCCCCCACTCTTATGCCCCGTCAGGCTCGGAGGCAATCTTCACATGGACGGCACTAACCAGAGCGTTAGTGAAACCAAGGTTGCTCGCGTTATGGGGTGGACAATACCATCTTATGTTGCTAGGGAACAAAGTGGCTTCAAATCTGTGTGTATTTGTCATTATGGTACTTCCTCGCAAAAAAAGGGATACAGGTCGCCACTCGAAGAAGGAACATCAAAGGGCAAAGAAATTTAGCCAGGATGTGAAGCACAAGGAAACATCAGTTTCCCCCAATTGGTAACACCATGATAGTGGAAAAAGATGAATGGAAAGAGAGCGAGAGAGAGAATGAGAGATTGCTTTGGGCCATGTTTTAGCATGAAGAGGCTGCCTATTTTGCATGCCTGGCTTATCGGGTGTGGAGGTAGGCCTGAGCACAACGTGCAGGTGTGATAAATTAAAATGTTTGGGCGTGTATATTTTTATTTAAAGCGAGGTGATTTTTGTCTTTGGCTGAATTTGAGCAGCTAATGCATTTGTGTTTGAGCACAGAGACTCCTATGGGTGGTGCTGCTTCATGTGCACACACACAGGTACTAAAAAGGGCCTCTGCTGCACATGCTTGATGATATCCAGGCGGCTGCTTGTGCAAAAGACCTTTGCTTGTGTATCACATCAAATGTACAATGTGGTTTTCATTTGGAGCAACATGTCAAAAGGGTTTAATCCCAATATCTGGCTCCCTTCTATGGCTAGTGCTGAAAATCAATACACCTGGGTTCTCCTTTGAGAGGGTTTGGAGCAAAACAACAAAAAAACACACAACCACACACACTCACACATACACATACACACTGCACTGCTCTGCTAGCATGCAGTCTCTCCAGGACACTGTGTCGCCCCGGGGCAAAGCTGCACCTGTCCACCTGCACTTAGTTGGCTACTAATATGTTTGATCCAGACTGACAGGGCCCTCACCTCGCAATGCTTACAGTTTTCTGTTGTGGGGACAAAACTTTCAGTTCTTAGTTTAACTGGGGTTTTACTGTGTGTTGATGTAATCCTCTGTGTGTGTGTGTGTTTGTGTGTGCGCGCCGGTCTAAGGCATATAATCCCCAATTGCATTTGGTTAAGATATAAATGATATTAGCATGAGGGCTTCAGGTCCAATCACACTCAAGGGGGCCAAACAGCACACTGATGTGGTTAGAGAGAATTTAAATGACTCAATAACACTAATGGAGTCTTTTAGTCTTTCATTTTACTAAACAACACAGCTGTGTGTGTGTGTGTTTTTTTTCACAGTCACAGGCTCAATAAATACGCATATCTACAAGTGGCTGTCATGCAGAATCCAGTCAAATGTGCAGATCATTGCAAGAAATGGTCTTAAAAGTCTCCCCTCTCTCTTTTTAACCACACTCTTTTCATGAGGCTTAACACTGCCTTGCTTCATCAACTAAAAGATTCATCATGTCCTGCAAAAAACAAACAAACAAGCGGTGTGTGGTCACCCAACTGTAAGTGTTTCTAATTAATCTCTTTAAAAATTCGCCAACAAGCTATTATGTCCACATTCTCATTTTTTCTCATTCCCTTTCGCGCTCTCTTGTATTTTGAAACACTGTGAGCAATTAGACCGAGTGACTTTATTCATTAGGGGCTTGGTCCTAATGATTACTAAGCTGCACAGAAGTCAGAAAGTAACCGCGGGGCTGCATGGTGGCATGGAGTGAGAACGAAAGAGGGGGGGAAAGAAGGACAAGGGGAAGGGAGGCAGGGAAGGACAAGGAAGCTGGAGGGAGAGAAAAAGAAAGGGAGAGACAAAAGAATGTGGATGAGAGTGTGGGAGAGATGATGGGGATTAAGCGAGAAATGGGGCAGGAAAATCCTGGACAAAGTTGAATATAGTCGAACACATAATCAGGGGCAAATAGACCCTCATCCCAACTGAACTCAGATGAGTGCAGATGAGGCCGAGCCGTCCACTAAGAAATTAGGACAGATCATTTGCATTGTGGCAGGTGGATAATCACCCGTTAAAATCAATCTTATAAATCACCCACACAGCCCACAAACACGTGTATAATGCAGAAAATAAATGACAGACAGCAGATGCACCTATAAAAACCTTGCAACAAAAAAATGCACACACACAGTAAATAGTCTCAGGTGCTTAGCAAGTGTGTACACACCCGGAAAGACCGGTGCCCACAGTGCAAACATGCATAGACTTTACCGTGTCCCTGCTGCTCTCTCGCTCTCGTCAATCCACACCTGATGTTATCTGTAAGGGAGATTTATGCACTTGCCGGAGTGAATTTATGAGAGACGGCCTCCTCAGTCAGAGCGATGCAGGCTAAGAAATTGCTTTGTTGAAAAAAAGAACAGGAAAGGCAGATTTGAAAGATTTATTTCTATCTACACCAAGGATGCATGATATATTCAATCTGTTTATTTGAGTGAAACAATCATTTCAGGGAGGGAAGCCTATGAGACGCGATAAGGCTGAATTGTGTTTAGCACCACCGACCCCCAACCCCTGTTTGCGGCGGGGCCTGCTTGTGCTTGCTCAAATCTATTCGGTTGTCACTGTTTTTTTTTGTTTTTGGCGAGCAAAGGGGACGGAGGGGTATTAGGATGATGCATCATTTTCTGCCTTTTGTTTGTTTTGCTTTTTATTGATAGATTGATTGTTACCTTGGACATAAGTGTTATGATGGAGAATCTCAGGACAAAAACACAAGTGGCAGCTCCTCTTCGCCACCACCGCCACCGCTGCCTCGCAAGTCAGACTGGCGAGCTCATAAAACATGATCAATACCCCTCTATCCATTCATCTATTCATTTCTTTCACTGGGTCTCTTGTGGCTGAAAAATCCTGTTGTCAAAAGTGCAAAGACAGTCCTCATGTCTCACACAATGCCGCAATAATTGAAAGCCATTTTTAGTCCTCTTCCTCTGTTCAGAGAAAGCGGTTCTGTCCCTAAAAATGAGTGAATATGTGATACAGCAGACAATACAAACACTGTGGCTAATAAAGAGGGAAAAAAAAAAACTTGTGCATTTGGTGAGCCACATGTCCGAAAAGTAAAGGTCAGAGTTTGATTGAGTAGCTAGCCACAGCTCAAACAAAGCCCAGTCTCAGAGGGTCCAGAGGACAGGCACAAAGTTAGCATTGCAGCCCCCCTGGGTGCCCACACATGCCTCTGCACTTCCATCTTATAGAAAAATAGGACTAATGGCAGCGGAAGAGTAAAGGACAATCACTCTGGGTTGTCAGGAACGAGTCAGGCAAAGGCAAAAGAACAAAATGTATGTTTATAGACAACTGTTCATGCATATCTTAAAAAATCAAACTGACTAAAACAGGTAAGGATTTGGAGAACACAAGAGCAGAGGTAATTAACTTCAGCATTTTCTGCTTTATTGACTGTAGATATTGGCATTAAAAGCTAAAGACAGACATGGATGAAATGCAGCAATGGATTCAGAGCACAGGTCTAAAGTAAGGCTGAGTCCTATTGGCAGCACTCAGGTTCTTCAGTCTAACAGGTGAACCACCGAGTTGGTTCACTTTATCATTTGTGCACTGAGCAAGTAGGATCACTGTATCAGCTGTGTCTATAAAGGCTTTTGTAAGATTCAAGTGTACTGCGAGCTGATGTCTTGCCAACACTGGAGCAACAATGTAAATTTGATCAAAGGAAAGGAAGCTTGTTTGACTGAGAAATCTGTGAGGAATTTCAAAACCTGAACCAGTTTTCTGTCAAAATGTTAGGGCCAAGTCAAACCAGTATTCATAACAGTAACAAATGTGAATAAAATCTATCAGTTTAAATAGAATTCAGTAGATTCACTTGTTGTAGCAAAAATAATTTCACACCTGCTTTCTAAACCATCAACCACCTCATGAAGATAAACAAATAAATTTCAGTCTCACAGGTTTCTATGACTTAAACTTCACAATGGTTCTTAAAATTGTCCTACTAAACACATATGAAGTAAAGGAATCTTTATTTGGAGGTTTTGAGAGAAAAATTGGGACTTTTTCAACAAGCTAGTGTCATACAACCTACAGAGGAAATGCAGCTGATGCTCTCTGGCTTCACCACTCAGCGGTTTGGTGCTGGAATGACATAAGGATGAGACCCTGGGCAAATCTTTTAATACCCAAAGGATTAATGGACAGGGCAACCTCTGTCGCTCTGAGGTTATAGGTCAGGAGCTCATGACATATGATGGTAGGTGACCCCTGATCACATTCTGAAGTGCCGTTTCCAGTCACAATATTTCGTCTGGGACCAAAAACCCCTCTGTGTGTGTGTGTGTGTGTGTGTGTGTCAGATGTTTCTGGTGTCACATGTCCATCAGGGATGGGCAATGTCTGTCAGCACCAGAGAACACTGGTCTCTTCTGCCATCTAGACCCGGAGGAATTGCTCTCCCTGGTGCTGGGATGTAGTCAATTGCAGTAGAGAAATGGGCATATCGGTGACAAAATCTAAGCCGAGGCATTTTCTGAGAAAAATGTACCATGCCTCACATGCCTCAGCCAATTAAAGTGTCTGCACCTAAAGCAGAGTTATAGCATAGTTAACTATAATGAGTTGCAAAGTTTAAGATCACTGCCTGCCAGACATAAAAGAAAAGAAATAGAGGGCGTTAATTCACTGAGAAAGTTTGAGTAGCCCAAATCATATCAGTTCCTCTGTATGTGCCGTGCTGCTGAGAATATTTTCAGGTATAAAGTGGCTGAACAGCTGGCTGATCACCTGTTATTTACTCTCACTGCCTCTGTCATCACCTACATAATGTTCTCTTGTCTAACTCTGGCAAATGGAGAGAACTTATTTCATTTTATACCAAATGACAGCTCTTAGATTATCTCATGCTCAGTCAGGTTGAAATGTTTAAACCTTCTCCTGCCAGTTACACTACTTTTACGTCTTTCATTGATTTAGTGTCTTGATGTAATTTTTTGAAGTCAAATTCAATTTTGCATCTTGGTGACTGACTATAAAAATCTTTGGGCTTTGATTAGTTATTTATAAATGTACCTGTACATTTGAAAGTCTCCAGCTGCATTTGATTTATGGGAGCAGATAACTGTTCAAAGTAAATCATGGATAAGGTAAGTCCTAAGCCCTGGGTCTGTGCTGTGCTTTATTTTCACATTTCTGCCTTATTTTCTCCTGCATTTTTTTGTATTATCAGTCAAACTTGAGCTCAGATTGTGTGTGTGTGTGTGTGGCTGTGCAGATAGCTTGTTTTATCTGGATAGACATCACCTTCAGTGCACCACTCCCCGGTGAGCGGTGGATTTGGACTGGCTGTGGTTAGGAAAGTGAAAATCTGGGGCTGGTGGTATTCCCTCCCTACCTCATGTTCTTTGCACTAATCTCCTGGTCAGGTCAGCTCAAGAACAATTAAATGAGGAGAGCCGAGCGGTTCTTCGGGGACCCTTGGGTCTTGTCGCATGTGTGGGAGGTTGGCCTGAAACCACTGGTGGGAGAGGATGCACCATTAATGAATCAGGAAGTGGAGACCGAGCTCGTCGGAACCCCAGTAAACTCTATTAGACCACACCCCATTGCCTTTCACTAATGAATAATGTATGACGCCCTGCTGGCTCCAGGTGTGACTTGACACAGCAGTTAAAAAAAGTATATGAATATTCAGTGGCGGGTGGTAATGAAATCAAAATGTTCAGTATGGGAGTCCGTTTTTTAGATTGAGTCTATCTCTGCTGTGCGGAAACTGGTAGACTGTGCTGATGGAGAGAAATGAGAGACTTTATATGCACTGACAGGGCTGAAATTTTGCCCTGCACTTTTAATGGTTTGTCTGACAGCAGATGGAGATGTCACTGTGCGTGCACTGATGGAGGCCATTTTGTTTTGGCAAACCAGCGGTGATTTGTTTGCCTTGGAGGACACTGATGAGCAGGAGGACGGAGAAATGACCCATCGGTCAACACTAAACAGATTTCATTGAGTTGCTCGAACAGAGGGCTTCAAAATTGCACTGTCAAGGTAGGCATTTGTTTCTTGAACGTATGAGCTTCTCCGTATGTACAAGGTTTTATATAATCCACTTAAGACTTGCAACAGGTGAGAGATGGCTGAAAAATTCAACTCTGATGCATCTTTATCTCTAAAACCAGTGAGTATTTTTAGAAGTTTGTCTAAAACAGGTTGTAAAAAAACTCATATATATTCTCTACTTTATTTTTTTGTGACCTTTCTGCATGCTCCAGCACTCCCACTACAGATGACCACACAGCTCTGGCATTTAGAGGGTCCATCCAGTAGCAGAAAAACAGACAGAAAGCTTGTGAACAAGAGAGCTGAGCCCGTCATAGACAAATGACCAAGCCTCCGAAGGTTAATGCCCACCATGTGTGGAACAGGGGGCCGCAGGAGGCCAACGTGGCTGCAAAAAGCACGTCCCAGACACCCCGGCAGGCGAAAAGGGGCTCTCGCCGCTGATTAATGTCATACTTTGGCTAATTACCTCCTCAGCGGACGTTAGCTTTAATGACACCAGTCATCAGAATACGACAGTGTGGATGGATAGCAGGTTGGGGCTGGTGGAGGTGGAGGAGGAGGGGGGAGGCTGAAAGAAGAGAAAAGCAGGAGAGATATCAGCGCAACCGAGCGTCAGAGAAAGTCATCGACTGCGCCTTCCCACCCCATTAGGTCGATTCCAGCACAGCCGCCACTGTGCCGTCCATATCTGAATAATAACTGCCGCTCAGTTGCAACCCTACCACCCTGCTGCCCTTCCCTCAGTCCACCAGACCAGCATCGACTGGGTCCATTTGGTACCCTGTGACGCTTTCAGCTAAACTCTAATTTACAAAGAAATAAATGGTCTCCTTAATAACAAGGGTCTGAGTGCCCCAATCTCAATGAATCTGCCTCTTTCTCCCACAACACAATTCATTCCAATGCAACTCACTAACAGAGAGCCAAGAAGTGGACGGTGTCTTCAGCTGTTGTCCCACCCAGCTGATGAGTTACAAGTGCTCGATTGGCTCGGCGTGCTGTCCTACAGCATGGTCATTCAAGCCCCAGTGGAAGAAGTGAACTCTGATGGCAAAGCTAATTTGGATATTCTCTCAACCGTGAAATATGGAAAAGAGTTGCTAAATGAGCAATTAATCCCACGGAGATACCATGTACCTGCAAAAACTTAGATGGAAGAAGAGGAAAAGAACAGAGCAGAAAAGGGAGCAAATTACCATTTTAACTTTCCTTAATGTTCTAAATAGTTTTAAAACATTTAGATTTCGGTGATAGGATAAGCATTAACATTTAAAAACTGAGAAAAAGCCAACAGATTGCACAGATGTTTGCATACAGGCACCACCTTTCGTCATATTCTTGAGCTATGCTTTGCCATTTTCCCTTTGAAGGTTCTGGCTAATTGCTTGTGAATGACTTTAGCCTTTTCATTCTCTGAAGGCCTAATTGTTATGTATTGTTGTGGAGGGCCGCAGGGCTCTCCTGGAAGTCTTATTTATTTTTGCCATTCATCAGTCTGTTAAATATAGTCAATACCACTGTCAACGTAAATTACATGGCCCACTATAGAGCCGACATTCCACGGACGATGGAGGCGAAAAGGACCTTGAGCTGGTGCCAAGAAGTGTTCTTAAGTGCGACACTGATGCTGATTCAGAGCCGAAAGAGGGCGATGAAAAAGGGATGAGATGGAAAGGGGTGGCCCTTGTCTTTTTGCTCTCTTTGCGATGTGAAAGGAAAGGGTTCATCCCAGTGCCACAGACAACAAGTGCATGGCTTAAGTGTCTCGCACTGTGACATGTAGCTGAAGAAATGGTTCTCCATTCCTCATCTTGTGTCTATCTTGGGGACATGGAGAGAAAAAAATAAAAAAAATAGAAAAGAGCTGTGTGTGTGTGTGCGTCTGGATTTCAGTTCCATCTAGCGCTTGCAAAATATTGATTCACACTCAGAACTGAATGTCAAGGTAAATGTTTGCCACTTTTCACTCTGTAATTATGTCTTGAGACAGTACCGACACAGTGCATACATCCACATAATATCTACACATTAGCCGTCAGCTGCAGCGAGGCCAGTTTTGTCCTTGAAGTTAAGTTGGACTGGCATTAAACTATTTCAATAACAATTTGCACAAGACTGCTTCTGTCTTCTTTATTTAAACAGAAAGCCAAAATAATCTCTCTCATCCTTTATACATGTGTGTATGTGACTCTCTCTCACACACACAAATGCACACACACACACACACACACTAATAACTAGCAATCATGATAATCTATAACTGCACTCCAGCCGAGTCCCTGGACAGGCATTACAGTCATGTTGCGGGCCAATAAATAACGGCACAAATAAAGCGCCTGTCCATTCTAGCACCCAGCGTGTATGCAAAATAGGTCAATAACACTATCCTGGAGGTCATTGCCAGACCATTTGCTCCTTTATCGACTGTACTGCAATTCCAAAGGAATTAGGCTATGTCACAATTCATCGTAGCCGCAGCCTCTGGGTTCTTTGACAAAAAGGGAGCCGTCTGTGGGGATGACAAAACCTATTTGTCTTACAAGGTTGTGTGTGTCTGTTTTGTTTCTGCTTCGCCTTCGGTGACCTGAATCAAAATAGAAAAGAGGCTTTCATGGTTTATCTTTCATCTTAAGTTCTTGCCTTTTTGCCTGGTAGGGTTAGAAATATATATTTCTCTTTGGTGGTGTGGTTTTTGTGATTAAAGCCTCCTTTTTTGTGCCACCCAGGATGAAAATACTACTTTAGATTACTTTTTACCTGGTTTGACCAAAACCTGCTATCAGTCTAATTCAAACAGTCCAGAAATATGCTACCTTTACTTGTTTGACTTGTCTCCATGGGTATATTATTCTGCCATTTATCATCAAGTCAAGTATTTCAAATTTGCATCCCATCTGTTCCTCCACCTGTAAAAAGAAAACTTTTGCAGTAACTCATTATGCACTCAGCGGCATAGAAAACCCATATGACAAATGCTTTGGATTTTAGGATCCTCTTCGCCTCAATCATAACCTGCAGGTTTTTCTAAGCTTACTGGTAGCAAACAAGCAGCCAGATCATCGGGTGGATGTATGAATGTTCTGTAAATGTCCGTTTGCGACGTGTCCAACAGCTCACTCTCCTGCCAAAGGCTCAAACATGTGGCTTGCTGCCCAGTTTAAGAACATGTCCTTTTCCTTCCTCGTCCTCCTCTCAATAATGGGGAGTGATAGAGGGGGTGAATGATCCTCAAAGGCAACTGTCAGTTTTCATTTTATTGTCTTTGTCTCGACTACTTTTAATCTCTCAATGAGGCCAAAAGCCATTTCAGGGGACCTTTCCAGTAAGTCTATTCCACCTTTCAAACTGTGTTTGGATATATAAACAACACCATGATACCTCCACATTGTTATATATTTGCGAATTTAATGTTAACCAAATATTATGGGGAAAAAGGTGAATATCACTCAAATGGATGGATGTACTTTTTCCTGCCATTGGACTTTGGTGTCATGTACAGTATGTTATATCACCATGTAAATCCATTTGACGTTAAATAACTGCAACACTAGTCATTTATTTACCCACAGTAATCTTCCATAGATGTGCATGATGAATTTTTTAGCTGTAAGAGGCTATAAGAATTGATTTCAAAAGACTTCACACAAAATTTGTTAAAACAAATATCATCAAATCGTTAAAAAATGTTTCAAAGTATAAGCCCTCTGCTGTAAAACTGTCCCATAGTTTTAATTGAAAAAGGCCTTAAGAAAGAAACATTGTAGCTCCAATTAAAATTGGTGCAAGTAAAAATACAGTGTGGGAATTCTCTTTTCTCTTGCCTGTGCAACGTCTACAAGACACTGAAGGTGTGCACAAGTCTTTACATGCAATACTTGTCAAGTTAATGTGACTGAAATATGTGGTCAATGAATGAATTCTGTGATCCACCCCCACCGCCCTCACACACACACACACACACACACACAAGAAGAAAGACAACTCGTCCCACAGAGAGAAAGGGTTGTTTGATGATGAAGGTTCTTAACACAATCCAGTGAATATTTAACCATCTTTGACGGACATTAGTAAAACAGCATCACAGATGTAGTCAGACGTGGGTACAGTAGCAAAGTATTACATTCTATTCTGTACAGTGAT
>JAPZDT010000016.1:6517611-6529973 GCA_029814675.1 Acanthurus coeruleus | reverse complement strand
TCCACACAACGTCAACATCACTAAAATGAAAACAGACTTTTTAGCATTACAAGCCAAGCAGAGAAAATGTGTCTGACACTGCTCAAAAGTTCATGACATATGGATTGTGGGAGCTGCCTTTGGGGATTCTGTGCTTCACTTGGCCTCCAGATTAAAAAAAAACAAAAAAACAAAAAAACCATAATCTAAAAATATATAAACAAATAGAGACAAGCTGTGGTTTAACCTTTAGTCAGCTGTTTTTTGGGGACACAAAGCCTTGAAAAGCTACAGGCTGCAGCTCCAGTGTTATTACTGAGAACTAAAAGCCTCAAGTTGACTTTAGATGCATAATGCCTGCAGGGAATTCAATGTTTGCTGGCAATCCAGTTTGGATAAACAACTTTGTACAATCAAGATATTTGGCTGTTATGAGCTGTGGCCCTCTTGTAAAAAAAAAAAATTGTGCTTTTACAAATTATTTTTCTATAATAAGACTCGTACTAATGTGTCATGAAGACATTTTTCCAGAAAATTTTCACTTCTAGCCTTGAGAGAAAAAAAATCTTTGCATATCATGATTTCTAAATTACCATAAAAATTATTCTGATACATTTATTGGACACTTGAGACTTAATCAAGGTTCCTGTGGTCTCGGACCAAAGCCCTTGTAAAAGAAATATTTCATTTTGCTGTGAAAAACTAAAATCAATACAAAGCATACCAAGACCCAGGGAGCTACTGATGAGTGTCTGTCACCTTTAACTGACCTTTAAGCGGCTTTAATTTGTTGCTTCTATCAAGGGTAGGATTTGCAACAGGATGACATGTATCAAACAGCTAAGAGGAAGTAATAATTGCAGGGGCATAATCCTGCAGTGATCACATTTAAAGTCCACATAAATTAGAAATCTTGTAAGTGAAGGTAAAGAGATTATTAGTAATTTTGAGGGTAGGTGGATCCACGGCTGGCTATTTGGACTTCTAATGTGATTTCCCATAGCTTACGTTCACTTGGTCCCACATCCAAGTATAAAAAATAAGTCTTTACACAGCTGAAGTAACACCAGATTCTCAGAATCTTTTGGCTAGGTGACACTTGACTGTTTCACCATCAATATGGGATCAAGTACCCTCTCTAATGACTGTAATATAGATGCCCTGCACTTACAGAGGCACCGAGCCTCCAAAATGTCAACAGTGGCATTTTATGTGCTAATGCCATATGGGTGCAATGGGCTGGTAAAAAGCTTTTCCTCCTGCACGCTACGCTCACATGCTAATACCTCGGCACTCTCTGGTCTGCTTCATTTTCAGTCCCTGTTATGCTAGATTAGCGGCTGACGTCTCACAGCGAGCGGCCAGCCTGCGTACAGAGGAAGTTGTTCGTGGGTGGCCATTCTGACTCAACACCAACAGATTGGTGTGCTGTACAAAGTGAGTACATTTAGTGCTCGGCCCGGGGCCCCTTCCAGATCAGTTTCTGCATGGTGGCAAGATGAAGGGCCCGGCTGCAACATGTGCAACTTGTTCGGCAGAAAGAAATATTATGTAACATTCCACATTTTGCACCCAGAAATAGCAACTTGGGGCTGGCACAGTGTTGGGGAGCCACGCATGACAGCACCCGAGAAGTGTGACAAAACAAAAGCAGCAGGAGACATCACTCAATCTTAGCTCTGGCATCCTGCTTTTCAAATTTGTTTCCCATTTTAGATTTTACACCCATTTCTCCTTTTATAACAAAGAATCGATGTATTGCAGAAAAATGTGTTCATTTTTACCCAACAAAATCTGAAATCCAGGTCCAGGGCTGGAGATAGGTAGAGTTAGATTTGGTCTATTAGCTTTCCTCTTTGACAGGCCTACAGATTCTCTTTGTTCCTCATCACACTCCATAACCCAACTGACGGCCATGACTCATTTTGTCACTCATCTCCCACACAAAGGCTGTCCTTGCCTTTTGCCCTGTCAACTGACTCGCTCTAAATCTTTCTGTAAAGATGGGAATAGCGCCCAGGCTTTCCTCCCAGAATGGATTTGAAATTAGGTAGATAACCCCTGGAGCGCTTACTCTTTCTGCCATGCCTTGCACACTTGTCACGACCTGCAGGTGTGCAAACGCCTCCTCAACCCTCGACTCGTTCCCCGATTCGGCCTGTGATGTGACAGGAACAGAGCATACTGGTTCTCTGCAAATTGCAGAATGTAAAAAGCGCTGAGGCCCAGAGAACGGCAGTGTTTATCTGCTCTGAGATCTGCAGATGAGCTGACTGATCTAAAGCAAGCAGGGCTCGGGGCAAAATGAGATTTCTAATCCTAAACAAATTCTGAGGCAAGGTGGAACAGAAGAGCAGAGCTCCCTTATTTACATAGGCTGGTATCACAAACACAAAGCGACAGGGAGGCGATCCAGCCAGGCAAAATGTCAACCTTGTTTGAGTGACCTCATAATGCAGATTAATACTGACATAAGTTGTCATTTGGACAGGATCGAGTAATCCTGCGGGTTAAAATTATTTGAGTATCAATAGCTTGTAGGCCCATTCACAGATTCATTAGGGTGACCAAGCCTTTACAGGAGTGAGAATTTGTTTTGCAATGCCCAAAAGCACTGCTGAAATGTCAGTGCAGCTGTCACTGAGACTTTTCAGGGAAGCAGTGTGCTGACACACAGCACTTAAGCCAAATAAATTCCTTTGGCCGGAAGTCTTATTTATGTCACGTTTAAAGTTTAGGAATTTTAGCTTGCAGCTCATTCAATTATAACTCCTCAGTAAACTGCAAGACCCTCCTCCCACCGTTGTTCCATCTTTATTAGAAAATGTAGAATATAGTTGTGTTCTTTCATTATTGTTGTACATCTGCCATGAAATGGTAACGATAACGCCTACTTAAAAACTCACTGAGTATTCAAGCACAGTCATCTGTTGAGAACAATTTAGAAAGAGTTGATTTCATTATTTTGAAGTAACATTTATTCAAAAAAATAGAAAGGAATAAAAAGAAACTGATCTAAACCAAATTAATTAGGCCTGGGCGAGTGAATGTAGTTAATTCTGGGGGAGCAAGTGGGTAATCAAAGACAGTCTTATATCATCAGTTGTTCGACAAAGCCCCCCTGAGCGAGCCCAACGAAACACTATCCCAAATTAAAAAATGATCATCATTTACTAGTCACTGCTTGAAGCCAGCTGCCAGTGCAGAAGCCCGATAGCTGTTCCCAGGCCTGCTTGGGCCCACATCCTTACAGGCCCCCACAGCCACGCCAAAATGAACAGCTCCAGCTTTTCTTATGAAACTCAAATTACTGGGAGAATACCACAGATGTCTCTTTTTTAAAAAAAGGAGATGTAGTTGAAGATACCAGAATTTAAACAAGATAAGTGTGAAGTGCCTCATATTTTTCTTACACTATTCAAGCACAATTTAAATGTTACATTTTTCTGATGCATTGGGTGACTGTAAGTGTTATCGCTGGATTGAGAAGGCAAAACCAGGTAGTAGTTACTATCACAATGAATTCACCACTTTGTTCATTTTCAACATCTGTTTCTGTGCTATAAATAGAGTAAGTCAAACATAAAGAAAACATTGTTGCAAAGGATGATACCTAATCTGGTGTGTCACGGACCTAAAACAGGAAATGACAGGCCATGAAAATTAAGAGTTCGTCAATAAACATGAATGAAAAGAGAAAGTAATGTATCCAAATCATGTGTTAACTGTCCAACTAACAATGAAACACCGTTAATCATACTAAATTAATTCACTGCTTCTGTTGTACTGTAATGTACTATATGTATTTATTTACTGTATGTATCAACAACAACAACAACAACAACAATAATAATAATAATAACAACAACAACAACCTGTTCCCCCAAAGCAAGTGCAAATTTTTGACATCTAAGTTCTGACTCGGCTCACATGACACAATTACATCTCCAGCACCATGTGACGCTGCTGACACAAATGCCTCAACATGACAAGTTTTACCCAAGAGAACGATCACACAGTTGAATGCGCTTGGAAACTGTTGACGTAGCAGAGATCAACAGTCCAGTTTAGCTTACTAGACCTTGTGACCCATGCAAAAAAAAAACAAAACACCACTTTTAATTAAGAGGAGGGGAGTCATCTGGCACCGTTTCCACACCATGAGACCTTGGCACAGGCTGCAGGAGCTTCACGCGCTTGCCGGAGCTGGCATCAGTTTCCCCCTCTAAAGCTATGGAAAGGTCCAGCCGTGACGCAAGGCTGGAGTATTTTGGGATGGAGTGTGTGGGTTCCCAGAGAGTGACTGGAGATAATTTTAACTGGATGAACACAATTCCTTCCTATTCCAGCATTCCAGTGGAGAAGTTATTTTTGGGTGATGCTTTACATGGCACCAGGCACAGCGGAAAGAAATACCACACAGTTGGAAGAAATGGGGGAATGACACATCTGACACTGTATGAGGTCCTGCAGCTAGGGGCAGGTGCTAAAACACGTGTATCCTGCACAGAGTCGCGGGCAAGATTTTGGCTGGAGAACATGTCTAATTTTGGGGTGTAATATTGTTCACTGCTTCTAAAAACAGATCAGTTTCACAGCTTCAGAAATGTCAAAGTCTCCTAAAACATCCAATGATAGTATGATTGCATTACCGTGTTCCTCTAAAGTTGCAAAAAGAGGCCAACCGTTCATATCCGGGTTATTTAAACTGTGGAATTAGATTTTACCTGTGTTTTTCTGCATTTTCTGCATGCAGTGAGGAATAACAGGGTGAAAGAATCAATGTGAACTGAACAAATAGCAGATTCTGGCTCAGGAACACGGTGCACATTGCAAATACAGATGGGCACTTTTTTCACTCTCTAATTCATATCTTCCTCTGCACAGAGAGACTCATTACATTATCAGCACCCTTCTGGGCGTATTGCCATGTCCTAGATTTACACAGCATACCTTGCACACTTCACTCATGTACTCAGAACAAAGAGGAAAAAAAACTGAATAAGGTGATCATTCCTATAAAAAGGAGCAAGAGGAGTTTTGTCTGTGGTTCACAAGCGACCAGTTTCCGGGTTTCCTGTTGCAGCGCTTTGTGCGGACATTGCATTTTCTCTATTCCTGGGTTTCGTGTAAAGCGATCCTGGCACACCACTGTTCCGGACCATCTTGAGTGATCCATTACTCAGCTGTGCCAACTGAACCCTTTTTTTGTCTCCCAGCTTTGAAAGCTTGTAGAAGAGGCACACAAACTTAAATTTCACCCTCAGTGCTTCATATAGCACGTTTCTATTGCAAATCAGTGATTTTCTTCTTTTTGAGTGCCCACATGCACACACATACTGGTTTAAATCCCACAAGGAAAAGAAATAGTCTGAAGTCTTCATCCCAGTATTAAAGCCTTCTGAGCTACCGTTCAAGGCTGCAGCAGTGGCCTGTGTGGATCACTCATCATAACCTGTGAGCAAAACAGGTAATTTCACCGTGTGAATTTATTTTAATTTATTTGGCCCCAGGCTTTGTAGAACTAAGCCAACGGAGAGTCTGATTGTATTCAGACAAGGACAAATGGGCACACAGCATTCATTGAAGCTCATGCAATAATTAGCTCCCGTCAGGCCCGAGAAAGGTTGACGGTTGAGTAGCTGACACATTAAAGTTATAGGGAGGAAGAAAAAGGAGAAGGTGAAGGCCAAGTGTGAAGCATGACACTGCTGCATGTGGTCTAATAGCCTCCCGCCTCTGGCATGGTGCTTGTTTAGCAATTAGTGGAAAGGTGACATGAGGTGATGAGCATCTGGGTGGGTTGTAGAAATAGTTAAAGTAAGGCTAACCTAGCTTTTACTTTTCTCCCCTCAGTGTGTATTTGTGTGTGTGTGTGTGTGTGTGTGTGTGTTAGAGTGCAGTAAGGCCCGGTGCTTCACAGCTCGTTCTCCTAATCGTGCGGAAACTCAGACTACTTACAGGAGCAATGAGGGAGGTAATGAGAAAGTAATTTTTACTAATTTCAGCTAGCTCCGCTTCCATTCTGTATGACTGTGTGTGCCGTCTGCATCATTACAGGCAACATCTGCAACGGCTCGCCATGCGTACGCCACCGAGAAGGGGAGGGCGAGGAAAAAAGAAAGGAGGAGAGAGAAGAACATGAGAAAGACTACAAGCTGGTGACGGAGTTTTGATGTGGCTTAAAAAGAACAAAGCCTGTCTTTCCTCCGTGCTCATACTGCCTCCTGTTGTCAGGATTCTTACTCATTAAGGTGGTTGTGGTCTGAGACAATAAAACCCTCTGCCGAGATGTTGTTTTTTTGTTTTTTTTTTTCCTTCCACCAAGTCTGTCGCCAAGCAGCTGCCGCTAATCTCTGTTAGCAGAGCCCCACTAAACAGCTGACTACAGCCTTTAATCTGGTCCCACCACAATCATTACCTCTGGAGCCAGGAGGGGGATGCCTAACACAATTGCAGAAGAGTAAACAAATGAAACCCGATTTGTGTCCATTTGTCTGTCATTCCTCTGGCTTTCATGTAATCTCATTTGAATATTTGTTGAGGAGCCAAAATTGCTATCGTTTCATCAGGCTGTCGCACACACTGCTCCACCGTTTGGGCCTGTGTTTGCAGAGTATGTGTGATTGTTATGGCGATCTAAACTTTGGTAAAACTTTTGACTTCATGTGCTCATTTAGTTTCATTCCACCTTTGACCTCAAGGAGATCTAAGAATGATGTCTGTGCACTTTTTTTTTTCTATAGAATGGTTCGGTCCCATCCAGCTATATGCAGCCACTGTAGCAGACCCTGGCTCGACACAGACTTTTGTGTGTTTTCTTATTTTCATGTCATGCCTGCATGTCAAACAAGCACATCCGAAACAGCCCCTTTAGACACCAGCACAAATTCATCTTTGTGACACGCGGCTCCACTTTACCACCAGAGGGGCTCATCATATAGCATGCATTCCCTTCTCTTCTTGGATCATAAGTCTCTTTGCTCAGTCTTGGCGCCTATATGAAAGTCTTGTGATTTGACTCCTCTGCCATGACCACATGAGGGAACAGGTGCCCGTGAAATGAAAGTCTGAGGAGGTTTTCAGAAGTGTGGAAGGACATGCGGCGAAGTCCCTGTGCTGCAGACAGCAGATTACCTCTATATGGCACAAGGGCCGCTGGAGAGCTGAGGCAGCCCCCTGTGAGGAGCCCACAGGGAATTACGTTACCGGCAAGTTGACAATGACATCCGGACATATTGTTCTTTGCTCCTGTGAGGGGGAGAAAAACTGGACTTGTTTGGTGATCACAGGGGTTTTGATGCTTGCTGTGTTATCAGAAGATGCAGTGCTTTGCCATTATTGTGCCCCTGTGCTTATTATAGATTCCATTAAGATGGCAGTTAAATTGGATGTCCCAATCAGCTCTGGAGCATGTTGTTTGTTTTAGAGAACGGAGTGCTGAGTCACAGAAGTATTATTAAGTCTTTCAGAAGATAACAGATGAATTAAAGTGACAAAGCGGGCAAGAGGCTGCTGTTTTTTTCCCCTCTACTAACTTTATTAAGAAAATGAGAAATCAAAACACTGTTAAGCTACAATCCATATTTGAGATAAATTAGTGTTATTCAAATGATTTTTTTTTTGTTCAGCAGAAATGTCTCAGAGCTTAAAACATCAATTAATACAAGATTTGATGTCAAGCTAAACAACAGAGCAATGCCACTGAAGACAGGTAGGAGACACTGACAGTATTCAAGGGATTTGAGACATGAGTCCATGAGTTTTGTCACATTTAAGGGTTAAAAATAAATCAGTCCCGAAGTCTTTAAGTCAATAAAGTCTTATTGCTCTGTCCAGCTTGTTCTTCCGCCTTCGTACAACCTTCTCTCCTTATTTTCATGCATCCCACTGCTTTTCCTGCAAGACCTGCCCTACTCTGCCTCTGATATGTTGCCTTAATCGGTTGCCGCTGGTTAGGCATTACTACGAATTTAATGTCCAGAAAGTTTTTTCATGTAGCTCTGATTGTGTCTTTTTTTTTTCTAGCAAATGGTTTGTACGACAAATAGCCGGCGGCTGTGCTTCCTCAGCTGTCACATCCCTGCTGCAGGCCTGCTGCTGCTCCTCTCAGGGTCTCTCCCACTCTGGAGCTGCTCTTTGCTGCCATAGTGTCGCTGGGCTAGGGAAAGTGCAGAGGTGGATGCTGTTTTATGCAGCTGCTTTCCTTTCAGCTGTGGTCAGTGTGCCATCACCATCCACAGAATGATCTGGATGTTGGGACACAGTCAAGACATGTGGGAGATGAGAGTGATGTGACCCTGAAGAATAACGACTGGGTGTCAAACTTACGTTAGCACCATCAGACTTTTGACTTAGTTAGTAGCAGCTACTGTAATGTTATTTATCTCCCACTTTCATGTGCTAATTTTTCACTGAGGATGTAGTGTGAAATGTGCACACAGCATGTACAGCATCTAAGTCTGTGTCTGCTGCTAATAGTAATATTAATAACTATGCTAACTCACAAAAAGTCAACAAAATCTCATCAAAGCTTAAAAAGTTTAAAACTTACATGTAAAATACAATTATAATAGTTTATTAAAGGCTCTATGAGGACACAAACTAATGCACGAAGGCACACAAACAGACAACCCTGTCTTAAGTTGCTCACTACAGCAAATTATTTCCTACGACCTATGATGATTTTAAGATATGGCACTTCTTCCAAACATTTCACATTTCCTACTCTGAAAGTTAAACCAAGTTTAAAACAATCCACCAAAGTGACAGTTCAAATGATGAGCAGCAAAAACTACCTCTTAAGTAACTTTCTTTAACATATTGTATATTTCTTCTCATGAAGCCCAACAACAACTTCAGGAGCACAGTAATCGAATGGAACTCCCATGCAACCAATCTGGTTTTTCCACCGCAGCCACTACAGGCTTTTAAGACATTTTCCTTGCATGGCTGAGGAAGGAGCACATTGTAAATGAAAGATTAGTGCGTCTGTGTTACATTATTGTGAGGTACCCCTCTCAGGTTAGGCTGATTTGTGAGCCCGTTCAGCAATGTTTCCGGCACACTCCCTTTGTAATAGATTCACTGGGCCTTGAATTGTTGTGCAGTAGAAGCAGTTCAATTAATACAGAACCACCATAAAATAACTATTGAAATGACAAACGGGTAAATGAATAAGCATTTGCCTCTGCAGGCGCGAGGAAGGATGTGTGTCTGCTGAAATTTATGCCGGCAAATCAAGCGCTTTTGGGGACGATGATGCAGTCAACTAAATATATCCTGCTGTCGCACACAAGAAGGGGCAGGTAAAAGATGGACCCGTTATCGCTCACACCATCGACTGATGATGGCTCATTTGAATATTTACAGCTGCATCTGAGGTAGATAGAATGATCTCCCATCATTAGACCACAGCCCTTCAATGTAGCATAAAGATGCATCAAAGACAGCAGTAAATGCAAGGAAAAAAGAAGGCTGCATGCATTGTGCTCAGCTATTTCACACACAGTCAGGAAAGGAAAGGCCTCAAAGTGTCAGACGCACAAAGTTGACCGTGAGGTGGAATAGAGAACGCCCTCTCACTATTGTCAATATTCATTTCAAGCAGCATTGACAAAAGCTGCAAGGATAAATATGCATGAAGGCTGAAGGAGGTGGAAGGAGGGAGAGTAAGAACTCCTGGTTTTGGCCAACGAGTCTACAGTGTTCACTGCATGCTGATTAAACACTCAAGTGCAGGATGACTAAGTCATGTCTGACAACTGCGGGGTGAATTTTTAATTTACACATTGCCACATCCAGGAGGCTGTCTAGTATTAGTCATAGCTGCTGTTCTTACTTGCTATAATTGGACTAAGATGTTTTTGACTATCCAAAGCTGGTTATTTTTGGTGTTGCATGTCATCACTGCTTCTAAGTATATTTGGTTGTGGTTGTCTCCTGACATTAGCCAGTGAGAGCTAATTTTGACTTAGTGGCTATCATAAGCATGGCTGAGAATAGCTCAAAAAAAAAAAGAAAATATGAAAATTGAAAGAAGGGAAAAAGATCTGGCTCAAGGTGAGTTAATCCTGGCATTGGTTTCAAAAAATTTGATCAAATCGCACGCACGATTCAGCGGTGGCTTGCAGGAAAATGGATGGTGTCCAGAGTGTAGTTCACATGGGTTTCAATTAGCAATGTCTAAATGAATTAAGAGGTTTAAAGCCACTGCTGTTCTAGTGGTGGTATTAACCTGGTGCTTCTCATTAGCCACCCCTGGCTGATAAAGAGAGTAGGGGGAGCGGCGGTGCAGACAGACACCTCTTGCTGACAACGAATGACAGAGTGGATCACACTGCCTCATGAATAGTAATGGCCGCCAACATGTCCCATTCTCCCCCATGTGTGGAGTGACGGATTCCTGTGTCAACAGGGCCCATGGCTGGGGAAAAAGGACTGACAACTGACTGAGACATTCTGGAGAGAGGAAGAATGGAAAGGAGAAAGAGAGAGACAAAAAAATCCGGTCCTGACATGAAGGCTGCATCATAAGATTGTTTGTCTGTCACAGCTCCCTTCATTGCCTCCCTGAGAGTGAGTAAATAAACACTGTTTGTAGGCAAAGAAAGTGAGACTGGATTGTTACCCAGTGCCCTTTAGGTGCACAGAGAGGCGCTGGCGCGTCTCAATAAATCAGGCTGAGCAGCCACTCTTAATGCACTCCCAAAACTATCGATAAGGGGAAAAAGAGAGGCAAACGCTGCTTTTCCGAGGAGTGATGTCACCAATAACCTGGCAGGCACACACTCATCCTGACTGATCAGGTCTTGGCCGATCGATAACGGGACGATGTCTTGCTTGGCTAACACACAGGTGAGCAGAATGTCAAATAAGCAGCCAAAGACCAAGCTGAACAAAGACCAACTTTCTTATGGAGCCAGAAGTGGCAGCGCGAGCCATGATGTCCACTGCTTTAGACAGGAACCACAAAAAGCTATTCTGAGCAGAGCAGAGCAGGTGGACATCACACTTAAGCCAAGTCTGGAGCCTTGAAACTGGGATGGGGTGGAATGGCACCTCTGCTCCCAATTGTCTGGATGGAGTTTCTTCTTCATCAAAATTTCTTGTTTTGTGTCATTTTGCGCCAGAGGGGTGGAGCAGGGA
Source organism: Acanthurus coeruleus (assembly GCA_029814675.1). Classification (NCBI taxonomy): domain Eukaryota; kingdom Metazoa; phylum Chordata; class Actinopteri; order Acanthuriformes; family Acanthuridae; genus Acanthurus; species Acanthurus coeruleus. Next base: position 6,518,846 of record JAPZDT010000016.1, on the reverse strand, counting down.
GCTGTCATCTGAAATCTGAGCATAGCTGGGGCCATGAATTGTTCATTTGTTCCCTGCGAACTCCCATGGCCCTGAACAGAGTTTCAAACTAGTTGGTACAGAAAAGGTTTTAGGCTACACGGGTAGTCACTAATCGAAACTGTCCATAGAGGCCAATTACAGAAAAATCGTGTGCAACATGACTTGGGCCTTTTAACACAGCAGAGTATGAAAAGTTTTAAAACCTATTTATTCACTGTCCTTTATCCAATTTTAAACTAAGATCTCTTGTCCACACAGCTGCCACATTAAAGTCTCATAACCAGGACAAAATTATCTTCATTGACCTGGCTTATGACTTAAACTCATGTATTCACATCCAGAATATATTTATCTTCCCAGTTTGGCTATGGTCAGACCATTTTAACACAGGCCAGGCAGGGTGTAGGAATAATTGTGGGAATGCTAACTTTCTACATTGCTAGCTAGCTACAGTCAACAAAAGAAACAGCAAAGAAATGGTGACAGCTTTAAACTAAATTGACGCAGCTACACAAGATATCAAAGTAAAGAACTGACTTTTATACTGACATATTTAATTAATCGATGTCAAACAGTTAATGAATCTAACCAGAGGGTTTTCAGTATCTTATTACACTTTCATGTCTTACTGATAGAAACAATAACTAAAGAGAAAAAAAAATACCAAAAGACCAAAGGATTAAGTTAAATGCCTGTCTAAGTTACGTGACATATCTGTCTCAAGTGGTATCTGAAATTCCTGGTTTTCATTTTTGATCGATTTTATTTTTTTAAGTCAATACTTCCCAATTTATAGAACAACTTGGGGACTTCACTGGGGTAACCCTGGACCAGGGCCAAGGATAGTGTACTACTGCTATTTAACATCTTGCTATGGCTGCCAAGGTTGTCACATCCAAAAAGATTTCTTTTGTAAAAGAAAACCGCTGCTGATACTACCCTACCCTCTAGATTTGTCTTATCACACATAAAAGGTGCAGTGAGGCTGACATGTCATGGTACTTTTGCCTGATCAAACTGAAATGAAACATATTTTCAGGCTATTTGTTGTCACAAATTCAGCCATTCTTCACGCGGATGTCATATGTGCCTTGTGCCAGCTGTCAAAAGCTTACTGGTGGCAGAATGTTTTCATGCCTAAAATGAATGATAAAGTGAACCCCCACTACTCAGAACTTGGGCTATTTGGGAAACAAAGTAATTTCAATAGTTAT
>JAPZDT010000016.1:6248690-6260496 GCA_029814675.1 Acanthurus coeruleus | reverse complement strand
CTTTAACTAAATCTGTGGTTCTCAAACTTTTTGATGTTCCCCTCTTTCCTTCCCACAATACCAACCCTTTTTTGCTATTCACAACCATTTATCATTCAACAACTTCAAAGGTTATTGTGCAGCGAACAATTCTTCTTATCGATTATATGTGCCTCACTTTTTTAACACATTTGTACTTTGGCTGGCTGTTTTTTTAAGCTAACTGTTCTAACTTTGCTTTCCAGCTTGTTATTCACACATGTGATGTTCAGGTGCAGATGCACTCACCTGAGTAAAAGTGACCCTGGTTGGTAACTGGCAATTAAGCTTCCTATGATGTTTCGGTGTTTTACTTGTTTTGCTTTACTTCACTCTACTAAAAAAGTATCTTTGATAATCCGGTCCTGCTTGTTAAACTATGTCAAGCGAATGAAATATTTGGTAACTCCACTCAGCCACATTTAGTGGTAGATTTATGCTTAACAAGTGGAATCCTGCTTTTGACACACATAACCATATCTTGCCCAAAAACCTTGTTCATTTTTCTCTTCCATCTGGTTGTAAAAGCAAGTGGAAATGATTTCTCTACCTAGTCTGCACCTGCTCATTATACAGCCATCATTTGCACATCACTCGGACAGACAGCACCCACTGGAGCTTTTCTAAGAGGTTTAAGCCAGTAGAGTGAGGGTCTTTTATAGAGACTATTAAACAGCTCTCCTGCAAGGACCATTTCAAAGAAGCAAGGTGCCCTACAGTAGAACTGCATCAGGTATCTATTTGTCAGGCAGTCTCTGCTGCTTTGTGGTTTCTGTCTGCCCCAAGGAAGGTTTCTCATCAGCACCTCTGTATGCTTTTCACAACTTTTTACTGCCTCTGCTCTGGCTTTTTCTTTCTACAGCAGCCCTCCAGCAGGTGCTCCATGTCTCATCAGGCTACTTCTGTTTGATCAACCTTGCTCACTCTGCTTAAGCAAGTCACTTTCTTAAACACAACTAACCCTCCATAGCATCCCTAACACCTTAATATTATTTAAATAACACTGAGTCAGTATAGCCACATGGATCTCAAAAACTCTTTGCAACTGGTTTTTGCACTTATGGAACAAATAAGGGACAATGTGATGACTCTGAGCGTAAAAGCTTAAACCTGTCTTTGTCTTAATGCTAGCTGCTGCTAAGCTTAGCTATCTGGCTGCTAGCTATAGCCATACATTAACCATACAGACAGGTATTGATCTTAAAGTTAGCAAGCCTATTAGCCTATTCCTAAAGTATCAAACTATTTCTTTAAAGGTACAGTATGTCTGACTTGGGTGGTGGTGAGGTTACATCTCAAGAGCCCCTGCTTCACCCTCCCTATTCAAGCTTGTGGGAGAGCCTACAGTGGCTGCAAAACTCACTAAAACACCCCAAAAAAACCCTCTCAGGAGCCAGTGTTTGGTTTGTCCTTCTGGGCTACTCACGAAACAAGGCAGTACAACATGGAAGACCCCATGTAAGAGCACTTGTTACCTTCATTGATGAAAAAAAGGTTTATTCTCAGGTTAAGAGAACACAGTAATTCCTATTTTCAGGCAATTACTGACAAAAACATATTTATGAATAACATGATAACATGCTCCATTTCTTAAATCTTACACATTTGAACTAGCAGATTTCTATGGAGGAACAAAGAACACTGTCGCCTTGATCACGTTTTGTGGTGAATCTGGTGCACAGACAAACTGCATTTCAGCACGACCATTCATTACTGAGAAAACCTCTTGTAAGTGGCTGTACATGTGCTTCATATGTGTGTTGATGACCAGAATGCAACAGCCCAAAGGCAGAAGAACTAAATCCACTGATTGAAAACGACACATTTCACGTTGATGGTAAGCCTCACATCTTTTGCTGCTTCACGCTGGGCAACCCTATGTCAAGCTTCAATCATGGGATAATTTGTAACAGAACATCCTGTATGCATGATATTGTCGAGTTTATGGTGGACCACCGGATCAGGATTAAGCTTCTCGCTATCCACATACATGTCTAGCTTCTCATTTGAAGCCAAACCATGACCACTGTCTCCTGCAATGGCCTGAATGAGCTGTCGGTCTAAAAAAAAAAAAAAAAAAAAGTAGAAACCCCTGCCACCTTTAAAACTGAGTGGGGAAGAAATATAGAGAGGTCTGCAGGGAAATATAAAACGGCAAAGGGAAATGGGGCCAAAGCCGCAAGCGACGTGAACATTGCCATTCAAATCTGACAATGTAAGTTACTTCATTTCATTTACAAGGAAAGAGTAAATGATACTCAATAAAATGATCCTGGCACAAAGGCACACCCCATATGTGGCTCCTTAGATACTGAATATCAAGATGTGAAAATACTGGACACAACAAGATTTTCAAGACTTCTGTGTTGGTCTGTTTTTGATTGAATGAAAGAAAAGTACCAGAGTATATTTTTATACTTCATCCCACACTTGCAAACACATTTGCCAATTCCTGCTGTATAGTGGATTATATGGTTTCTCTAGTTTTATATTTTATGCCACATAAATTATTTATGTGCTTCTAAGATTTCTCTCTGCGGTTTCTCATTAGATCAATTATGAAAAACTGTTTTTAGAAACTGTTAAAAAAGCACCCTGAACATCTATAGACTTTTTGTGTTTAAGTTTTCCTTTCAGATTTCACAGGTTAAATGAGCTATGGACAACATATGACTCTTTTCAGTATTATTATAATATTAAATCATCTTCAGTCTTATTCAACTTGCATAAGTTTAACTTGACTGGGCAGTTAAATGCATGTAATTCATGTTACAAAACAATCTTAGCTCAAAGCCCATTTTCTAGCTATTTTTAGAGCTTCTATCCCCATGTCAAGATCTTTAGGTTGTTTTTGACCACTGCTGAAGAAGTATACTGAAGAAGTATCATGTTTTTATGAGTGGGACCCTTTTATGTCTGTATTAAACAAGGACACCAATGCATGCAAGTATGTGTGCAGAGCAACCCCATTTTCTGCAGCCTGTTTCATGCCACTGTGCTGAGCTGAAATTCAGTGATAGATGAGTGTAACAGTGTCCCCATGGAAATGTTTACTGAGTGCATAATTACTCATTACTACTATTTTTGTGCAGATCTTATAGTTTTATTTCACCCTGCTGTTCTGATCATCTGCTGTTGCTAAGTATGGAGCTTACTTAAGTGTCAGTATGCCAAGAATGGTGTAATAATGTGATTACATATCTATTTAAAACACTGATGAAAGACATTAATCTTGTAGTTGCTGATGTTTTTGTAAAGGAAAAGACCTGCTGAACATACCAACAGCCCATCAGACTAAATCAGCTGCAAAAAACACACACAGACACACACACACAAAGAACTCCTTGCCAAGAAAATCTCAAAAGTATAAGCAGTCTAAATAAAATATGGCTTTACCACAGCATTTTTTTAGACATTTGCCATAGCATTGTCAATGGTTTTTTAAAGGCATCTTTCAAAAGGGGGCCCCAGCTATAAGCTAATGTTATTTAGTGGGCCTTGGCATGGAAAGTTTGGGAACACATGGGCTAGCTCACAAGCTGAAATTTCTATCAGACTAATCTCACATTGTCTCAAATAGAAGTCAAGACACTGAATATCCATTCCTCACATTCCTCCTCTCCCATAATTCACTCAAAACATGATGGATGAAATCTTGACAGTGTTCGCCTGACTGCAACGCGAGGCGAGGGACTGGCTCGAGTCCACAGCTTTAGCCGTTGTTGACAAGAGCAAAGTAATTCTTGTAGGTTTGGCTACAAGGTGCTGGTACAATCTTGTGAAGCAATCCACCTAATCCAACAGGATGCAAAAAGTCAGGAACAGGGGATGTGCATCGTAACCTCTGCCTGGACTCGGCTGTATTAGTTTTCATCACAGTGACCTGTTAAATGTATCGAGGTCCAGAAAATCAATCCATCAAATGGAGCTCATATCCTCATTGCAGAGCGTGGGCCAACAGGGCTGGCAGCCGCTGCTGCAGCTCAAACCGCCGACCACATGGATCCAATCATCTCACCCTGGAGCACTGGCATCTCAGAGAGCGCAGCCCAACAACTACTGCTTTTACAACCTTTTCTTTACAGGCATACGGTTTTCTCACACAGCTACACAATATTAATAAACATGTGTGTACACAGGAAGTTAAGCAAAGCAATCCTGCAGGCACTAAGTGTTGACAGGGAATGAGTAAGTGAAGAAGAGGGGGGCAGGTGAGGAGTGCTGCTCACCACAAAAGTGGGAAAAGGGCCAAAGTAAAGGGTCTGAAAAGACTACACTGAATTACGCACTTCACACAGTGAAGTGATGCATCATGTTTGCCATAGATTGAAACTTAAAGAAGTTCTCGACACCACAAACGTTTGGATTTATGTTAACCTGGCTGACTTAAAGGAATAATTCAACATTTTGGCAAATCTGCATATACTTTTCTCCGTCAGAGCTAGATAAGAAGATTGATACAACTCTCATATTTGTATGATAACCGCAGCCAGTTACTGGTTAGCTTAGCTAAGCAATAAGAATAATAGAAAGGGGAAACAGTGAGGCTGGATTTTTTTCCACAGGCTAAAAAAATCTGCCTACCAGCACATCTAAAGCTCACTGATTAACACATTCAGCATGTAATGGCAATGAGTTTTTTTTTTTTTTATGAGAGATTTTCTGCACTATGGAAGAAAAATAATAAAACATTCATTATCTTGCAACATTTCCCATAAACTCTCTACCCGGAAAAGGTGATATGTCCTTTCTGGAAACACAAATGTAATCAATTGTACCAATGCTAATGCAATGAGTGGAAATAGTGGTAAAGAAACTGCCAATTGCACATTTTAACATTTGCAGCTAAAAACATGAGGGCATCACTGGAAGTGAAATTCACTCAACTTCAAACATGCATGAACCTGGAGAGTCAAAGGCATCCAGTGAAAACGCTGTACTGTATATCTATATGTAAACCTCCATCTGTTAGTTCTGTATGGGAACCCTCAATCATATTACCATGGGCCCTGGGGGGAACGTTTTTTTTTTTTCCGAGGCGGGAAACTAATGGAGGACAGGGATGTGAGTAATCAGAGCAGAATGGGCAGGAACAGACGACCACAAGTGGCTGGTGCTCATCGGAGGAATCTGGACACAGAGGTTAGGCAGGGATAGGAAAACCACACTGGAAAACTGACTTGGGAATGGCATCTGGTTCCCATATCCACAGTGTATCACAATTAGCCGGCGTAAAATGACTTTAATGTGTGTGTATGTGTTTGTGATGGTGTGAGTGCATGTTTTTATGTGTTGGATGTTCTTGTGGGAACGGGGACACCATGAATGGGGGGCCAACTGAAAGCGATAGTGTGACTTGTTGTAAGGGAGAGATTATGTACGAGTAGCATCAAGATGCACATGAAACATGGAGAAGATCCTGATTCCCAATCTCACAATTCTCCATGATGAGGGAAATATTTAAACAGATTCAATCAAATTGTAGGCATAAAAAAGAAAAAAAAAAAAAGCCAAATTTTTGTTCTGCGTGATACCTAAGCAAATTTCTGACCCCCAAAATTCTTTTCAAGGATATAAAATGTTGAATAAGGTACAATGTTCCGGTTGGAAAAGCATTTCTTTCACTTCTTCTGTTGATTCAATTAGAACCGCATTGTGGCAGATCCACATTTTTCATCATTTGATGTTACGAGTCGGAGGAAAATTCCTCTCAATCATAAAGCCGTCAAGCTTTTTTCGTATGCTGCGAGCATTGCATTCAAACAGTGCTAATTCTCCTACCACGCTTAGGTAATGACAGTCAGTTTCCCTCGTGAGTGTTCAGCCAAAATGAAAAATTGACTGCTTCAAATCACTGTGAGTAAAGCTCACGGTTGGCCCAAGTGACTGCCTTTCATCAACTGCAGACAGTCAAGTGCTGCTGATGAGCACAGTGCAGGCAGCGTGCTGACATCTAAAAGGTCAAACTCTTAATGTTGTCACATCCAGTGACAGTGGGCCTCCTCAGGCACCACTGCCCTTATTATCCCAAATAAACACTGTCATGTCTAATAGATTCAGTTGCAGCTTTCAAGAGGGCCTCTTCAGTGCCAGATCCTCTGTGTGTCTGTGCTTATGCCCACTGATGTGAAACACACACAAAGGTCACAGTTTTACAAGCAGTCTAATGAGAAACTGTTTAAGAGGCTTTTTCTTCTGTTTTAAACTCCACATGCAACTTTGCAAAATCTGTATTTTCACATCAGAGCATGCAGGAGCCCCCCTTTAGCTCTCACTTTAAATAACCTGCCATCTTATCCACTTCTGTAGGGCAAATGTGATCAAAGTCCAGCCAGAATATGTTTATTACCAGGTGTGGAGCTGCAGTGCATAACAGATGAAGGATGAAGGGCTGAGGGAGCCTGGGCTCCTCTGCTTCACCCCAACATTCCCTCTAATCCCTGCAACTCGGCTGCATAATTCATATGTTGTGACAGATCATCCTCAACCTGCGTCGCTGAAATCTCAGCTGATGAAGCAGGGAGGTGGAAACAACTTGTCAAAAAACAGAAACAGACGCAACCAGCCTTTTTTCTAACCTCACTGCTAATATAACTGTACTTTTTCAAGGGCTCATGTGCTGTACTATGACTTGCTTTGCTTGAGAGAGCCAGTGTGGTGCAGAGGCATGCTTAGCGGGCTAAAGTGGGTTTGATATTTCCAGCATTGAATCATTTTCAAATATTTCCCTTTCCTTCCAACTAGTTTTCAAAGCAGCCCAGTTTCTTTCTCTGTCTGTGTCATTTTAATTTAGTATGGCATGCAGTCCATGCTAAAAAAGTACAGTCGGCGGCTGGTGTTAGTGGGTACTCGAGTGCAGCCTCAGGGATGGTGTTTTATGCTTGATTGGTGCTAAATGGTGTGCACACACAGTGGTGGGTGCTTGGGGTTGATGCTTTGACACGGACCGCCCTTGAAGAGCCGCAGAAAAATGAGCAAGGAAGATAAAAGATGGAAATCAAAGACGTGATCATTTTTGCCGCAGTTGTCATGTCACGGGCTTTATGTACAATAAAGACATGTCTCCAGTTTAAGAGGCAAGAAGAGGGACATAGTATTCTTACAAATCCTGCATGAGTTAAAAAAAAAAACACTCCGGTCTACATCTGTAACATGTCTGTCTTAATACTTTTTTTTAAATTTGCCTGGAGGACAGGTTCAGAGAAGAGATGTCCAACAAAACATCACTCGAAACTGACCCCTGCTCCCATGCAAATTGACACAAAAGTCCAAGTGGTGGAGAAAGAAAGGAACTGAACAAAGCAGATCACTTTTCCATGCATAAGTGCTGATTACGAGCCGAGAATGAGGATCTCTCCTGATGAGTTTTGATTGAGGAGACCTATTCTCTTCCTGCGTCTGCGACCGCAGGTCCCTGTCTGTTCATCAGCGGCTGAGGAACGATGAAGTCACAGGATCTGTAATGGCTTCAGCAGCGGTTGGTTTGTTTGGCTCTGAGAGCTGTGTACAATTTATGCAGTGTTCCCAGAGTTATGGAGAAAGCTGTTGAATATTCATAGCGACTTGTCCCCTGCCATCCCCCGGGTGGGCATACCGAATGAGAAACCACATGAGATCACTTACTACTGTCTCTTTTTTAAGAAACTGGCACGGGATTTTTTTATTTCGGAAACAGATTTGGTGACCATCGGGTGAGTCATTGTCAGATCATTGCATTTTTTGAAGACTTGTCTGTTTTTAGAAATGCAGTCAGTCATCCAGGCTTCAGTTATTTGAGTCTGTGCTGTAAATTATAGCCTTCTTTTGTTCGGTGCTGTATGGATTCTGCTCAAACCTGGTTGCTTTCGCTACAGTAAAACTAGGACCCCTACCAAACTTTTACAGCACCTTCTGCTACCTATAATGACTTCAGAGAGTGATTTGCTGGCCACAACTGGAACACTGTCAGGTACTTACAGTTTGTGCACTGACTGGATTTACTACGTCACACCCGAAGTAACAATCCCAAAAGTACAGTCATCCATATATTTACTGGCAAATCCAAAAATTCAGGGACAATAGTTCTTGGGCTTCAGCCGGCTCTTGAGACACTCACAGTATGATTTTATTTGTCAGATGTGAGGCCTGGCGAGAGGGGCTGAGAAGTGAGACCACCTGCACTTACTTATGTCCCAGAGCCCCAGGAGCGAGTGTCTGAGAAGGCGCTGTGGATTAACTTACAACTTTTACGGCTCAGTCGGCACAGGCTATCATACCTATTCAATCACACTTGCCTCCGGACTATAAATAATTTTAACAGAGCACACAAATACAGCGGCCGCTTGACCCGGTTATGCAGCGTACTGTCACAAACCCCTGTGCTTATGTATGTATGGGTTTGTCTTCATCTCTGGGGAAACTCTGAAGTTTTCCGTCTGTTCAGGAGAGCGAATCTGTGATCACCCAGCAGTGTAATGAGGTGAGATAATCTGCTCGGGTACAGGGAGCTGGCAGGGATGGAGGCTGGTAGCAAGGATATTACAAACCAGACTGCCCAAATGACAGGGAAAAGGGTCCCTTTAGGGGAACGCGGGGATGATGAGATTATTTTAATAACAGAGTCAAACTGTGAGGTACAGCTGAGATTTCTTGTAGCACATTTGTCTTAATCAGATGTCAATTGTAAAAACACACTTTTACAACATCGTTTGCTTTTATGGTTTTCAACATTCACTCTGCATCATACTTAAAGGAAAAATTCAACTTTTTAGGAAATATGCTTTTCCCTTCCTTGCAGAGAGTGACTGTAGCCTAGCCATAGCTGGAAATAGCTAGTCAGGCTCTGATCACAAGTAATTAAATCCACCTGTAGTGCATTTTATTAAGCAGCAGCATCTCTTTCAGTTGCTCCCCATGAGAGTGGATGTATGTGGCAGGATGCTGCACCCAGCATCTTTATTCAAAGAGCTCTGGCTTTTTTGTAGCCTCTCTGAGAGCTTCTAGCTAAAAATCTCCCAGCTTTTCAGGAAGGTGCTAACTATTGCACTTTTTTTGGTAACCAGTCATGGGGTCACCCTTGTAACTATACATTAAGAGGACAAGCTTGATGTGACCTTGTCTTGTCTGTCCTCAAATATCAGACAGATAACAGGAATGACACTAGGTCCTTAAAACTAAAATTTAAAGACAACAACTTGTGTCGTAACAGACAGGCTTACATGACTCAAATCTCCACTCACTGCAACCAAAAAGTTGATGATTCTGGTCATCAATCGAGGAGAACTGAAGTTACCTTGAATTTTCTCAGTCTCATTAGTGCACTTATGTCTTTTAGCTGCTTTGTTGCACACAGGGCAATGCAAGTTGTAAGCCTTATGAGTCTTAAAATGACCACAAACCACAAAATTGATGGTGGTGGAAGCAGAGAATGGTGATAGAAACAGACAGCAGCGTGATGCCAAGCAGAGCGACGCTGGGAAGCGTGACTCCAGTCTGCTGGCTGCTCCTACACGTCCTGCTCCAGCAATGAATGTTAGTGAAGTGGGCTTAACCACTTTTGAACCATCCAGTGGTACAAACTCTCCTGCTGCCGTCCTCTCTGATTGACTCTTTGACTCATGGCGCTGTCAGCAGCTCGGCAGGAGAGACGCTCCTCGGTGCGCTAAGATTTTTAAAACTGAACTATTAGCAGGACAAACAGTTACTTTCTCTTACTGTGTGGAAATCTGAGGTTTTAACATCACAGATGATGATGCTTTAAAACATGAGTATTTGTGTTAAAAATGGAGACCCTGAGGCTGATATCGATTGGTGGATAGATGGTTTTTCTTAGCTAGCTGTTTCCCCCTTGTTTCCTAAGCTAACCAGCTGTTTGCTGTTACTTCATTTTCAGCACACAGATGGAGAGTGTGGTACCAATCTTCTCACATAACTCCCAGTAAAAACAGCGGTAAAGTTTATTCACAAAAAGGTTTAATCCTTTAATGTGACCTTATGGTTTTATGCCAATATCTCCCTTTTATGTAAATTGTTCTTGACGTCAAACAGTGAATAAATATTAGCTGGACTGCATGTTGCAGTCATGTGTTACTGTTTTACTGAGTTTTTACCTTCACATGGCTAGCACAGTTGGAGAGGATGTGTAGCAGGCATACTTACAGGAGGTCCTAAAAGAGGAAGGGGAAAAAAAAATAACTTGGTTAGTGTGTTTTCAATCAGCGATCAAACAGACTCAGATCATCAATGTTCCACTTAAACCACACATCCAAATAACTAAGACGGGAAATTAGACTCTTGCTGAGAATAATTTCTTTGGGAAAGAACATTCATGAAGATACATCGCTTCCATGATGCGTTCACTGGTTATGCAGAACAGACAGACATTCTACTTCAGTATAAGTCACTGGCATTTCCAGCTAAAGAATAGAACAGTAGAATCTTGACTAAATATTCTTAATATTTTCTATGTGGTTGGGCCAACAATGGCCGCCATGCCTTGTGATCACGTTTCCATTTGTAAGTGGCTCTAATTTCACTACGACAAGGGGTTGCACGCTTGTTAAACACTCCCCCCACGTTTTTGTGAGGTGGCACTCGTCTTTTTCCCAATTACTGCTGCTCAAAGGAGTGTGTAGAAACACACTTCAGGGCTCCTCAGAACCCTGCAAATCATTTGAGGTCTTTAGTTTTTTATTAACAAGCTACCCAGCTGCTTTAACCCTGAGAAAGGGACCTTTTTTTTTTTTTTTATAAATCCTGCGTCCTTGAACTGTTCTTCTTCGTGACCAGGGGAAAGTGCAAATAGCTCCAGCAGCTGGAGTGTTTAAGAAGCTGTGTGCTCACTGAGCTGCACTTCTGTTGTGTTGTTTTATGGATCGTTGAGTTACAGTAGACCACTTAGCTTTTAATAAACCTGCTCTACTTTGCGCTTTTATACATGTCCCACTGTGATGAAGGGCTCAGTACAAAGCTTTCAACAAGAAATTATGGAAGAATTCAAGAAACTCTGCGATAAAAATGTGCAATATGCTGCAAGTATATTATAGCCACCTATAATATTATGTTAATTAATACTCCTTCAAGGCTTTAGCTTTGGCCACTTAAGCTGAGTTTTACTTTCTGTTGTCACCCTGGCACCTATAGTTAATCTCTTCACAGTGTGTCACCATCCTGCTTTTGCTAGACAGTCACCAAAGTCTGTAAACATGCTGCATGTTGCTGCACTAGATGTGCTTTGCTTTAAGATATAAAAATGTTGCAGTGCAGCTGCAATAAGGCTTTTAAAGTCATGCTATTTAATATAAGTTGGGCAAAGAAAGAGCTGCTTTTCTTCAGCTGACACTGGTGCACCACTGTATGTTTTATTTGCTTAACTGGCACAATTTGAGCATCAATTCCTGCTTTTGTGCAGGCAGGTTCAGGAGCAAAAAAGTCCTGATTATTCCCCTAAGGAAAAACCGTGGGGAAACTTTCAACACTTCCCAGCATTTACCACCTGCTTGAACAGTTTGAGAGGATGTCTTTCACTGCTCTAAAAGCTTTTAAGATTCTAAACTGTCATGCCACACTTTTTCTTTCCATATGTGACCCATAAACAAACAAGAGATGCTAATGCAGTATCCCATTCATTTTAATGCAAAGCTAAACATCGCTGTGTCTTTTTCCTATTTGTTCTCTATGTCACTTGCTACCAAGTCTGGGCAAAAGCTTTCCTTTGCCTTTTTAGATGAGTAAACTGTAAAACACCTCTCTGTGAATTTGTGGGAAACTTGCTGCGACTTAGTTACTTTTGGTTAGAGCTATTCATGAA
>JAPZDT010000016.1:6042856-6053256 GCA_029814675.1 Acanthurus coeruleus | reverse complement strand
GCCATATTGCATAATTTGTATTTTTCCTTTCAATGATTGAAGGAATGATGCTTGAAAGGGATATTGCAACATTTTCAGCCAGCAGGACACCACTGCTTTTGGTCAAGAAATGAAATGAAAACTACAATGTAGAGGAAAACACGAAATGTAACGGCATGAAAAAATGACTTCATTTTTCTTCATTCACGTCAGCCGTAAATAGTACGAAAAATGAAAGACGTTTACTATACTCTTACTGTGCCATTGCACCAGAAATGCACCAACCCTGCATGCATGCATGATTACATGTTAATCTGTGGGCGTATGCATAGTAATCCTAACAGCACATCATTTGTAACGGGGTCTCCATTGTTTGGTCATGGCGGCCCAGCGTTTACTCAAAGCACATGTGGCCATGGAGGGAAACAGATGTGAGAACACCAGAAAGCATCATTAGCCTCGCAAACATCCAGCGCAGCCAGCCGTGGAGACCCTGTGAGACACCGGCACTGCAGACCCTCTGCCAGTCACATTTCCACTGGAGTTAGCCCTCCATCCTTAAACATAACCTTTCTCACACTCATACGCAACCTCCTTTTCCCCTGTTCCAAAAGAGTGAGTTCAGTGCAGGAGATAACTGGTCTTGTGTTTGTTTTTCATGCCAGTCAACCAGTCAGTCGATCTGGAATACTGCATCTCCATTTTCCCAGAGAAGCTACACTTGAATGTTTATTTCCAACTTCATGCGGGTGGCTTTGTTCTGCATCACTCCCGCTTGGCCTTTTGCTCCCCGTGCATGCTTCATGCAACTCATCCACTCTCACTCCATCAATAATACTCCTTTTTTTCCATTTCTACAGACAGTCTTGTGGCTGCTCTCACCTAAATCCACATCACCGTCACTCCATTAATATTCCTCTCTTCCGTTGTATCATCTAACATGGCACTCATCTTTTATTTATGCCTGTCCAATTTAAAATTTTTGGGTTATATTTTCGTGTGTTTTATTCAACCATGGTCATTGACAAAGATGTTATTTGATTTTATTAATTTTCAGCTGTTGCATCTGTTGAAAGTCTTGGCTCTGAGCTGTAGGAGCCGTTATTTTTCATATTAACACATCGATTCCCATGATAACGACCTCATTTTACCCCCAAAATACACTTCCTTCCTTTGGTCCGCTAACTTGACTCCATTAATAAAGGGCTCAAGCACAAACATTGTCTTGCACATTTCTCAAATGCTTCCTCTTGTCTTGTTTCTCGCTTCTTGACCTCATTGCGTCTACTATCTTCCTCTCGTCCATCTTGCTCTCCTCTTTCCTTCCCTCTAAAGTGTCTGACCTGGCTTCTTCCTCTCTCCTGACAGTCCTCCCCAGCAATGTTACAAAACACACTCAAGCTCACACACCTCCTACCTGCCCTCCCCTCTAATTAGGCGATACAAAAAGGGCCCAAAGTGCTCCCTCTCCCTGCTCATTAGCACCACTCCCCGGTACTCCCGCTGCAATCCCACCCTGGGACGGATCTGAGGTCAAGGCCGGGGCAGAACAAAACAGACAGAGCTTGATGCAAGCTAATGCTCAAGCCAGGGCAGAGCAGCTTGACTGCAAGGTTTTGGGGCTTTTGAGGTTGGCTGTGTGTGAAAAATGTGCAGGCCAGATGATGCACCGAGGGCCCCGGCTGCTGCAAATGAAGTCTGCGCTGGTATCCAGGAACACACAACAGGATAAAACAACAACGCTCAATCACGCTGATGAGGAAAGGACGTCGGCTCACTACAGATGGAGCCCAAGATGTTTCATCAGAGGAACAGGATGCCAGAGGCTCGGCTTTCAAGCTCAGCAACGACAATAAACCTTATAAAGAAGGAACAAATACATTCACAAGGGGCTCCAGAGGAAACAGAGAGGGGATGGAAGGGCAGCCACCTGCAAAATCACAATAGAGCTGACTATCTGTGATTGGCGTGGGAGCTGCAGAGGCCACCACTGCTGAACTGGACACAAAAAGCCCTTCTGCTGTAATGTTGCCATCTGCTGGCAGATTTTTATCAATGCGTGACAGCAGCCTGATATAAAATCAGAGAGTTTTGTAATGTGTGCGGCACATAAAAATATATAATTTCCTCAGAGTCACATGAAACCACAAAAATTCAGTCTCCTCTCTGATATTGTACTCTGAACAACATACCCTCTCGCATAAAGTCTGGCATAACACTGCAACATGACTCCAGCGAGTAATGCCATCCACTGGCACAGGTCACTTCGGGCAGTCACTCACAGCATGTTATTAGATCTTGGCATCAAGTGATTGAAAGGCCATCAACACTATCAGGTTCCACCAGATTTTGAAGGGGAAACGGCAAAAGCCATGTTCTTCATTCCACATCTTTTCAATTTTCTCATATCCTGGCCTGTTAATCAACTCCTCATGTAGATGAAACAGATTGACATTTTGGGAAATACCCTATTTTGCTTTCTTGCTGAGAATTTGATGAGAGGATCGATACCACTCTCATGTCTGCACGCTAAACATGAGGCCAGAGCAACAGAGAGTTAGCATAGAATAAAGACATAAGGCAGAGGGAAACAGCTAGCATTGCTCTGCCAAGAAAGTAGAAAAATCCACCTACCAGCACCTTTAAAAATCACTGATTAAAACACAATTATGCCATATCTGTCTCCTGCTGCAGTGTTTCTGCTAAGTTAAGCTAACAATCCCCTAGCTTCATATTTAGCATGATTATATTAGTGTGGCATCAATTTTCATATTTGACTCTTTGCCAGAAAGCAAACAAGCATATTTCCCAAGATGTCAAACTATTCATTAAATGAATTTGTTTAGCACAGAAGCACTCTCAAGTTTAATTTACTTGCCTTTTCATTTGGATAAAGTCAGTCATTTGTCAAAAAAAAAAAAAAAAGGGAAACATCCTTTAAATAATACCAGAGACAAGCTCATCAACAGAAACTACTAGCCAAGTTTGACTTTATATATTCCTCTCAGGCTATTCTTTGTTTGTGAAATCTCTGATTGGGGATTTTGTATTTCTACAATGACTTCTTTGAACTGAAGGACTCAAATTCAGATGGAACTCAGAGATCTAAGCCCAGCTATTGGTTTACTAAAAATTCTGCTGAAACTTAATTTTCTTGAGAACTCATTGCTCAATAGAAGATGCGATTTCTTGTCCTGTTCTGCAGGAATTTTTCTTCATTGACCCAGTGGGGAATGTTGTAAAGCTGCTTCCTTTTGGCCCAGCTCTATAGGGATGAACGCCTGCTCTCTTGATTTTAAGTATTCAAAGAACAGCATCCCAATACACCTGAGTGAGACACACAGGAAATGTTGTGACTCTGCCAGGAACACTAACAGCACTGCATGAAAAGCAGAAAGATTTTGCGGGTACCTTGGCAATTTCTGCAAACACGAGTCCCAGTGAAGTCTGGCCTTAGATTTGAGAGTAATACTGCACACATACACTTCAGCACTTCCACACTAAGCAACCCTCAGTCTCACTCCACAGATTAAGCCCAGATGGGAACAATGAGATTAGTATGAAGGCTTTTGCAGCGTAACTGAAAACACTCGGTTTTGTTAACGCGCTCCAAAAACTTGCTCCATCCATCACTGGCCAGATGTTTTCTGAAGCCTTTTCCTTTGCTCCTCAAGTGGGACCAATCCCTCTCAAAATTAATTTACTTCCCATTCCACATGTGTCCACAACAAAGGCACCCATGAAAGCTAATTGGATAATTTGTGGTCTTTATGATGAAGCAATCAAGTTTTGGAGAACAAGAGATGTTGTTGTTGACGGACGATCACTTGGGACCATTTGCATGCCGTGACCCCACTTAATCCTGTCATTAGACCACAAAGCTTCCCCATCTTGAGGACTTCAGTACACTCGGCTCGCTGCATTAGGACTCTGAGAAGGGCCATTTCCCTGAATAAACATCAAAACCTGTTGCCTTTGTGGCTAATTTCCTTTTAAATTCTAACTGAGTAATTAGAAGAAAGGCATGTAGTGAAGTGACTGTGACAGACAAACACTGTGATGAAGTCTGGCAGCTGATCTCATCGAATGTCAGAAACCATGTCGTTTACCAGTAACTCCTGAAAGGAGAGCAATTACTTCCACTTCAACAAAGATATCTTTGTAACAGTCTGCTTATTTGGCGTGTTTTATTTGAAGCAATAATATTATGGCTAAACCTACTGTATTCTCCTGTGTCTGTGTTGGAAAAAAGTATTCAAACAAAGAAAACCTGCTGACATTTTTTAACTTCCTACTTGAGCTTCCATACAAATGCATTTGAATGTGAAACAGTGGTTTCAAACCTTTATTATAAGGCTAGTTCACTTAAGCTAAAACTAACTATGCTGGCAAGTATTTTTACACTTTCTACCTTTTTTGTAGCAGGATTGTTTTGAATCTTTGCAAGGACATAATTCATCTTTTGTCATGCTTTACAAATGGCCATGAAAGAAGGACTGATGTAACCTACATCTTCATGTTCATGAGCTTTTAACAACAGGATTAAAGAAAACCTTTAGTCACTGCACACATTAGCTAACACATATCTTTATCAGTAATTCACAGAGAGGTCTTAGACATTATGTTAGCCTGATACCTAGAGTTTGGGTGATGGAATCGGTAATTGGCAAGAAAAAGGCTGATCAGTGCATTCCTACAAGCAAGACTGAATTTCACAACTAGAAAATTAAGATTTAACACGAAGGAAAAATTCAACTTTTACAAATAGGAGAGAGGGCTTACGCAAAAAGAGAAACAGAGAGGCAGATGCCAAAAAGAACAAAAATTAAAGCATACAAAAAGGATTTGCTCTGCTCCGTTGCCTTGGATGGTGCCAAATCATTATTTACGGGCACTAACCTTGGTGCTTAGAGAGATGCTTGAGTGTCTTTTGAGGGCACAGCCTCTGCACACACAACCACCTTCAAAACCTCATCCAGCAAAAAGAAAAAAAAAAACTGTTTCTGGAAGGTTCCACTTTGCTGCCCAAATCAAGGGAATAGAGCAAGAGCAACAAGACCCTCCAACAATCACTTGAGGTATGTCATTATGTCACCCACAAAGGAAGGTTTATTCCATTTAAGGTTGGAGCCACAGGCCACTTGGCCCAAACACACAAATCACACAACTTCCAATGGCCATGCACACAAATATAGTCTCATCTTTCAGTTATAAGAGAAATGCAGAGACTTTGACCTAAGAGTGAGGATGAAAAGAAAAGGCCAGTGCATAGCAGAGACCCTGGGAGGCAGCACTTGTTGATCCCTGGTCTCTGGAAGCCAAAGCACTGGGTCACTCTGGTGTGTGTGAACAGATAAATGTCCAGTGCTGACTCATGCTGCAGAGTCAATCCTCTCACAGATGGGAAAGCTTGTCATTAACCCTCAAGCTAAAAAATCCACTGAGTCACTATTCAGGCTCGTTATGTGGCAGAGACACAAAACAATCGAACCTCCATCACTTGATGTAACACAGAAATCAATGGGAAGGTGAATCACTTCAAACATTCTTGACCCTGAACAGAACAGATATAATGTTCTTTTGTCCCAAACAAATTTTTGCTAATGTGGGAAAATTAAACACACATCCCCTCTAGAGTACCAATAACATACTCCAAACAGCTTAAATTACAGCTTTGGCGAAATACAGAGTGTGGAAAATAATTCATTCTCTTCAGATAATCATGAAAATGTGATCAACAATCTTTTCTAAGCAGCCTCACTCAGATGCTCATATGCACAGTCGGTCCATTAATGTGCCATTTCATGATTTTCTTCCCAGTATTTAAAACTGTAGCAGAATCTGCCCAGCACTGGACAGTGGCCTGGAAAGAGTTGCGAGCCTCGAGCGCTCCTCTGCCACAGACATTCACAGATTACAGCGTGGACGTGCTCAGCTGGGCTACATGGCAGCCAGGGTGTCTAAAAGCCCAAATCACCTTGAAGTGCTATTAGCACCTGTCGTGGTCATTTACACATGCTGACAGTGGCATCCCGCCCCTCTGTTTGAGACCTGAAATCTGTCCGCAGGCTAAACAACTGCTTTGTGTTCCACATAAAACTCAGCTCTAACGCTGTGTCGTTAGGCAGCATGTGTCAGCTTTTGCACATCTTGGCCTGCGTGAATGACACATGTGCATGACAGGCCTGTAGGAGATAACATGGGAAAGAATTCAAGTAGTGATTGGTTTAAGCTAAGTTTGGTGATTTTAGATGTTTGTTCAGTGCTGGACTGATAAGATTTGACCTCTCTTATTAAATTACAGCTTTATCAATGCAAGATAAAGGGAAGATGTGACAGAACTTTAGAAGGTTGTAGTGTATTAGCAACATTAGAGACTTTTATTACACGGCAAAGTTTACCACATATTATAATAAAATTCAGAATATTTAAGCATGTACTTTTCAAACTGCCCCTAATTTTCTTAGTTTCCTGATTATTATTGTTTGTTTTTATAACTTACACCATTTTGGACTTGCAAACATTACAAAACTGATCCTATTTTCATGCACAGTGCAACAGCCTTGGATGTGCATCACTGCAGGGTAAGGACCAATGAAAACCTATAATTACATCCTAAATACAGCCTACAAAAAATATTTAATCATTATTTTCATTTAGAGCTATGCTATATTTATTTCATTTTATTTTATCTGCCCAGTAAGACAGGTATTAGATCCTAGTTTTGTCCGCAAATCATAGGTCCCTTTTGACACTGTGGGGATTAAAGCAACCCTGTAATTAATTATAAACAGTATAAATATCACAAATTAAGTCCACTACAACCAAAGCACCTTGGTCCCTATTCTGTTACAATAGTTATTTTTTCCCTAAGGAGAGGACAGGTCAAATTAAAAACAGCTGGTGTCTCAAAATACTAAGTTTATTAGGGTAAAAGGTTTTGTGGCACTTCAGCTCCAAAAAACACAAAAAACCCAAAGTGACTCGCCCCCCTCTCACATCTTTAATGACTTAATCAAACGTTGTATTGATTCAAAAAGAAACCACACGGCAGCTTACCTTCATACAAACAGCGAGAAAAAGCAGTCCGCTCGCCCACCAGCAGCCCCCTATCATCTCTGACGCTGATTAATTCAATGTTATGTCAAAGTGCACAGAGACAGCGGAGACTGCCCGCTGCCTGTCCGTCTGTCCCGGTCTGTCCCGGTCTGTCCGGTCACTCAGGGAGTTAAGAGGTCTGCTCTCCCCTCCGCGCTGCGCTGCGGCTCCAGTTTTACACAGAGAGAAGAAGGTAAAAGTCAGCCAAGAACTGCCGTAGACGACATGACACTCCACCGTCGCTTCCAGATATTTTGTTCCCCCTGCAAACACGTTGCTGCTAAATTTATGTTTGCATACCAGGCGTGCGTCAGGAAAAGGGGCTCACCCACCTTACATTCTTAAAGAAACACGCTCCCCGCTCGATGCGCGCTGATAGGCTGCCCGGCGCGAGGACATGCGGAGCTCAGTGATGCTTCTCAGTTTTCTGTTGATGTGCATGAAGATGGAGGCTTTGAGGATAGATGCTTCCTTCCTTCATCCTAATCAAAGGTGCACTAACTTATTCTAGTATCAACACTCATGCACCAGTAAGATGTTGTAAAATATAATTGAACTATTTTCATATTCTTAAAGACCAGGGTTGTGATAAGGTAATAAATTAACTATCTATAGCACATCCTTAAACTGACAAAAACTGATTCTTAAATCTTTTTCATATCTGCGGCCCATTATGCTTGGGTCATGTATATGACTGTATGAATGTGGACTCTTAGGGTGGGGGTTGGTCCTTTTGGTCAGGGACAACTTTTTTTAACCCATAAAGACCTTTTGACTCATGATTATTTAAATGTAATGGGAAATAATAATAAAATGAACTTTTTAGCTCTTTGATTGACTTGAAAGTGGAGGTTTGTCCACACAAGCATAAAAATACAGAGATAATTGCACAGTGTGGAGTCGCCATTGACACTGACGCTATACTGAGTTACTTTTACCCAGTACTGTCTCTCAGAGAGGTTGTTTTGAGCCAGCAACCCAACAGTTATGTGAAAATTATGCAAAAAAATGATTTAATAAACCTCAGTGGCGCTAAGGAAAACTACTGCATATTCAACATGCAGGCTTGAGTTTCTTCTCATCCAAAGCTCAGCAATAAAAAAACAGATTATTTGAAAGGTTCCTTAAATCAGCAGCCTAATTGACAACACTAGTAACCTTATTCCAACCCCACTAAACATCCAGTAATATGTCAACTGTAATTTTAATTCTTTTATGTCAAGCTCGCTCAAGTTGTTTCTGCCTTATCTTATAAACTAAATTAACCTAACAGTTGATTCCAACAGTGCTTATTTAATTACTCTAAGAACTGAGTTATCATAAGTTATAGGAAAACAAGGAAGGCCTGTTTCTCTTTATCACCCTCTCCAGACATCATGTGGACCACAGGTACAAGGACTTCAGTTGGACTGTGAACCATGTGTTGTCCGCTGTGCACCGCTTAATCATTTCAAATTCTTTTTTCACAGCTTTAGATTTAGTCACAAGTATGAAATGCATTAGTCTTTCAAGTAAGATGCCCAGCACTGCCAGCCATGTGCCATTTAAGGTCAAGAAGAGTTTTATCTGACCCACGCTCCGACTGCTTATGAACTGAGATCAACAGGATGGAATGAAACCTTCAAACTCATGGCCTTTGCTGGCATATGACACAAATTTGCTGCTCTCTCTGGTTTATATTGAAGAAACCCATGTCATTCCCTTCTGACTCCAAAAAAAAATTACAGTTCCTTCTGTTTTTGCAAGAATCAAAGCCATGCATTGTGTCTTCAGACACCTTTCCTAATGTGTTTCACTTTAGTAACTTCAGTAAACAAACTGTCCCCACAAACTGTAACTGTAAAACTGATTTGTGGTGATTCAATTGCATTTAGAAACAAATAATATCTGACATTAATTCTAAAAGGACCACAATATTTTCCACTTCATTGAGAGAAGAATTTTGCATTACAGTGTAATTGATGGCCATGGCTGGCAACTCCTCTTCCTTTTGATCTCATACCTTCTATTAAAGCAGGAGACATTAAGTTCTTTGAAGCTTAGCCCACAGTGGTAGGGCATTAGGACTTGCTTGTCGCTTTTGAAGCTGTCCATGGCCACCTTAATAACAATGTTCCTAGAAAATGTCATCTGTCCTCAGCCAAGCTCAAAGAGCTAAGGGAGATGCCCTTTGAGAGCCACACAATAGTACAGGTATGTATGGTATTTGCTACCTGAATTGCTGCCTGACACGCAGGCTTGAATTCAGCTTAATCTCTATTAACACACTGAGCACAGGAATGTAAATGTTTATTTCCCCAGGACAGGAGGAAAAATCTTCACCTGAAAGCTGAAGTGGGTGTTTAAATTATTTCCTCTCCACCTCAGGGTTAATTTATTATTTTTAATAGGGTCTTGAAATTCAAAGCCAACCTGCTTATGCCATTTGTCATGAAAAGTCCAGTGTATTTGAAAGAGCAAAAGACTCCAGGAGCCTCTTGTTGAACTTTGACCACCCTGGCACCCTGAGAGCACCACAGACACCCCACAAAGCCGGAGAAAGCAGTGGATAATGCTTCAAGACATGAATAGTTTACATTCACTGTGACTGGCGGTGCATAGCTAAGCCACGTCCTCATGTTACAAATGCTGTTTCTCTCATTGATAGACATGTTCAATGGGATCCCTCGCTTAAAACTCCCATCGGGGGGACTTGCAAAATCACTGCCCTGAGTGCAAATGTATTTTTAGGGACTTCACAAGCTTAAATAGCATCTGCTAGTTGTTTGCTAAACAGATTTTACAGGGACCTTTCTGTGCGGTGAGACAAATAAGAGGTTGAGGCAGTGGCTAATGACAGTCTTTTTAGCCGAGATCTTTTGTTTGGATGCAAAGATGGGCTGGATGTTGGATGCTCAGTGAGGCCGTTTCACGCTTCCAGGCCTTTTTTTGGAGGCAGCTGCCACCATTTTACTCTACATGTTTATATGCATGAGCACACAAGCGTATGACTTTACAAGTGCAAAATAGAGCCACAGTATT
This sequence comes from Acanthurus coeruleus, assembly GCA_029814675.1. Lineage (NCBI taxonomy): Eukaryota > Metazoa > Chordata > Actinopteri > Acanthuriformes > Acanthuridae > Acanthurus > Acanthurus coeruleus. The sequence continues at coordinate 6,043,158 of JAPZDT010000016.1, read as the reverse complement.
TACAGTACATGTGGTGGTTTCCTAGCTAAACATGCTTTGAGCAGGTCACTGCCCCCCATATGAGTAACCCAGTTGTCTCCCTTTGGCTGACACCAAACATAGTTGTTTGATCAGTGATATTTGGCCTGAGAGTCAAAGCGCTGCTTGTCACATGCGTTCAAAGAGAGGGCAGGAATTTGCCAGATACCAGCTAGAGAAAATGTCCTTTATGAGACACCAGCTAGCTTGTTTCTGCAGTAAAGAGGCAGCTAACACAGGTTTGAAATGTGTTTTTCCCCATAAAACAACTCAAATTTAGTGTT
>JAPZDT010000016.1:5764442-5775357 GCA_029814675.1 Acanthurus coeruleus | reverse complement strand
ACCATGAATATTTTGTAATCAGTTTCTATTTTCTTTCTTCTTCTGCATTCTGTTGGACAATTTCCTCCTTTTCTCTCCACATCATTATTTGCATCTGTTGCTAACCATTCCAGCTCCCTTCAGACTTGGGCTACATCCTATAAATGCCATCCAGTGTGACTCAGACACTGGGGGAGTCACTGCAGAAGGCCTCTAACCTTAGTCTTTTTAAGATGTATTAAGAATAAAGAGACCAAGGACGGCAACTCTTTAGCCTACTTGCTTTTCTTCTTCCTCGTGTTTGCAATTGGGTGTAATTTAGCTGCTTCCTGAGGCAAGTTTTACAAATGAAATCTGTCTGACAATTATCACAAACATATTTATAGCAGTGTTAAAGAAACTGTGTGATTAGCTGTCTTGAATAATGCTAATTTGCTGAGAAATAAAACAGTTGGCCTACTTATGCCAAGCCAGGGGGCATACCCATGGATTTGGGTTGCTGCGAAGCTGGCATATTGATCATTGATTTTCATCGCCTTGTCAAGTCTTAAAAGTGAGAAGAATTAAAACTTTCCGAGCAAATGCCATGAATATCAACTATTGTGCAGGTTTAATTCAGGATTTAAAGCGTATTTAGCAAAGAACAGCGCTTTGCAGACAGTTACAGCACCTTAGCAAATCTCCTGGAGTGATTTAAAAAGCAAACACGGGCACAGGAATACCTCCAAATTCCTAATTTCCAGCAGAGGCTCAGTATGAGTTGATAAGGAACCACGACGTCTGTCCAACATTCTAATCCTGACATAATTTAAACGGACACGGGGGCATTCTCATTAGAATCAGCCTTATCCTGTCGTCATTAGGTCGCTATAGATTGCTTTCTAACACTCTGGCAAATTCACTAATTAACTAATTCTCTGCAGTGGAGTGACTTAGGGACCAGGTGTGTGTTACCATGGCAAAGACTCATTATGTGGCTGAACAGTACAGTGCTTCTTTTGAAAACATCCCTTCATGCAGTATCCACACATTAAAAATGTTGTTTTCATCACTACTCAACTTCCCTGGATTAATTTTCCACAATATCAGTCATATCTCTTTTCATTCCTTTGTTAGTTTGTTTTTTTAAGAGCACTGACATTAATTTTCTTTTTTTTATCAAAGCGGATTCCAACCAAGACTTCTTATTAACCACAGAAGAGCAAACAGACGACACAGTCTACATTTAGGTGGTCAAATGAAGAGCATTTGCCATTATGCCACATAAATTGCTGGCATCCTTTTTTCCTGCTGCTGAAATAGTTAATTTTTTAATGTTTTCTTTAACTGTTTTCTTCACTTTACATGTCAGGCAGGTCTGTGAAATGTTACCCTGGCTGTTCTGTAATGCCCACAACATCAGAGCTGCAAAGAAAGTTGGCAAATAAAGTAGCGAAATGGAGGTTTTTGGTAAAAAGCACTTATAATCCTATAGGAAAGAGTAAAGCATCTGAAGATGTGGACTCAAACCGAAGCATTAAAAGCACATACCTGAGGAATGTAAACCTAAAATGAAAGCCTTCCTTGGACTATCAGCCACACCGGGGGGATTGTGAATTGCCCCTCTAAGTCCACTAAAGACAGTGGGGTGCTCAATCAGATTTTCCACATGAAAAATGCAAGAAGCAGCACTCATAACACCACCTCTGCCTCTATTACTGAATAAAAGGCCTTGGCCATATTATAGGCTTATAAAAGGCCTGAGAAATATAACAGTGGTGGCGGTTCATCCAGAGTGTGTGTGTGTGTGTCTGTGTGTGTCTGTGTGTAATTGATGGCAGAGAGATTTGACCATCACTGTGGGGAGTCGTGTATTTGGCTGAGGGGCGGTTCCCTGGAACAGAGGTTATACTTATATGGGTTTTTTCTTACTTTGATTCACTGCCATGTTAACGTGCATTGCTTTCTCAAGTCCCTTCGCCCCTCTTTTCCCACGTCGCTCAGTGCCTCAGTTTGATTAATATTGCCGATATACTGTTGCATACTTTATTGGAGTCTGCTGAATAAGAGACTATATTGCCAAAGTCTTACACTAGTAATATTTGTGCGTTCTACTTTTTGATATATGGCTGCATTATGAGAAACACTGCACCAAATAAATTTGTGTATATATGGGAGTTAATGTAAAACTATCTATACTATATATGCTAAACTGGGACACCGCATCAAACTGTGCAGTTCCTTTGTGTGACCATGACTCACATACATACACACACATACACACACACACACTGTGCAGACACCTTGAGTGAATCCTTGAATCATTTTTCTAATCCTGTCATTCAGTACTCCTTCCTTTATTCTCTCTATCCTCCATCCTTTCCCTCTAGCCTTCTTTTCAGCTCTTTTTTTGATCCTCTCTCCCTCAATCTATCCTCCTTATTCTTTTTCTGTCCATCCTTTATGAACAGATTTCCTTGTTTCCTCTCATCAACCCCTCCCTCCCTCTTATCTCTCAATATCCTCTGCCCTTTTCATCACCCGTCCTTTCTTTCCCTTCTACCTAAATCTGCAGCAGGGTTTCTCTTGTTCCACGCCTGACCTCTTTCTTGGCACCCTTTTTTTTTGACTAACAATTTAAGTTGTGTTCTTTCCCTTTGCACATCTCCTCCTTTTGTCCCTCTTTCCATTTTTCTTCCTCAGTATATCCCCGGCCAATCAGATCTGCTCGCCGCAAACCTTTCTGCAATCCCCACCGGGCTCTACCTGACCTCCCAGCCTCTCCTTTCACAGTCACTGTCCTATGTCTCTATTAGCTACAGCTATAACCGTGTGCCATTATTTAGCATCCAAGGTCACTCCTGTACTCTTCCTCCCTCTCCTCTTCAGCTGCCTCTATTCCTCCTAACTCCCCTTTCTCACCCCTCTATCCCCTCTTCTCCCTAGCACCTCTCCATTTGCTCTCATCTTATATTTCTCGTCCTCTCTCTCTCTCCAACGTCACTCTTCTCTTATGCCCCAACGACTCTCCCTCCCCTATGAGATTGTGAATCCCCTCTTTAGTTTTTTTTTCCCTCCACACTGCTAACGAAAGAAATAGGCAAGCAAATTCACTGAAATATACATGGACGGCCCGGACGCATTCAAAAAAGGCATACATCTTTGATATGCTGTTTCGCTATGCATTATGCATTATTAACCATATTTACATGCATATTGTCATCTGTACCTGCAAATGTGCAGCTCTGTAGTGTGCATACACATTCTGGACATATGAAATGATGAACACCAAAAGTCTTACTGCTTTTTGAACAATGTGCTGTCATTAATGTAGAATGCACGGCACACTTGATTGAATTGGTTTCTTTTAAGAGGCAGGAGTGTTGTTCTCAAGACTATCCTTATATTTGCAGGCACACTGGCGTTGTGCTCTGTCGCCCAACATACCAATTCTGTGTGTGTGTGTGTGTGTGTGTCTCTGTGTGTTTCTGTGCTTCTAATTATGGTTAAACCCTGCAAAGGCAAGCGCAAACACACAGATGCCGGGAGAAAGCGAAAGAGACAAGGGAGTGCTTTGTTCAAGCTGGTGACACAGAAACGAGTAATTATTAGTACCCGAGAGAGGCGGAGGGTTGGGGGGGGAGAAAAGAGTGATAGAATCCCATCTTCCCCTCTCTTAGTTCCCTGATTTCTTCCTCCTCTTTTTTTTCTGTGCCATCTCTGTCTGCATTACCAAGTCTGGTGGTCTGACACCAGACAAGATTGGGCACAGAGAGCAAGAGAGACAGACGGGAGAGAGAAAAGGCAGGATGAGGAGGAACAACAAAGCAATTATCTCCTCCTCTGGCTGACATCTATACTGCCCTCATTTCATTTTTTTCCCCCATGTCATGTACCCTTTCCTCCATTTTTAGTCTTGATTCGTTGAACTGTTTACTTACTCGTTGGCAGTCTATCTAAATTTTGTCTGATCTCTTCCTCTGTTTTCCTTGATCTGTCTCTCTCTCCCTCAATCTCTTCTTTTTTTTTTTGCCCCTCCCCTACGGATTTTGTTTCATCCCTCCTTCTGTCTTTTCGCTTTCCTTAATCTATCCTTCTCACTCGGCGCTCCCTCATTTGGCCTGATTTTTTTTTTTTCCCCCGTGCTGCCTGATTCAGTTGTTTTCTCTCTCATTCCCCTTCCTTTTTTATGACCTCTTTCTCCTCCCCAAGCCCCTACTATTTGTATTTCTCCATCATTTCTCCCTTTTTGCTCTTTATTTCATTTTAACCACATACTAAAGGGTTGCATGAATTCCACCTCTCACCCTTCTCTACCTCTCACACTCACTCTTCTTCTTTGTCTGACCCGGTACACCATAATATCTGTTGACATGAGTATTGTGTGCTGACCCCTTCTCTCTTCCTTCCATCCCTCTGATGCGAGTTGACACATGTATTGACAGAGTCGTTTAACACTTAATTACTCCTCCCTCTGAGGTACAACCCCTTAGCCCCATTTTGTCCCTGTCTCCCTTCATCCCTTCCATCCTTTTTCCAGCCATCTGAGTCCTTGTTCTTTCCTGTGTCCACCCTCTGTGTCCTTCTTTGTCTCTTATCTATCCCTGTGTCAGCATCCACGCTTATCTTGTTTCATGTATGATTTCTTGTATGGGGTCTGCAGGCTCACACAGAGCTAAAATAAGATGCTGTTATTAATTTCCCCAGCCCTATCAAATTGTACAGTACAAAGAGCTGTATGCAACATGACAGAGACGAACTATCTCTGGATGTTTGATTCTTACAGCACAGGAATGGTCGGGCTCAGCAAAGCAAATATTCATCTTTATATTTTTAAATACATCACATATTTATAGACCAGTAAGTTTCCTGTGTCAGTGTTAGTTAAATATGCTGTATAGCGAGTGGCAGCAAATGAATTGTGTTGCCATGCATCAAATTTTAAGGTTCTACATCTTTAATGTTTTCATTTCCCTTTTCTTTTGTGACTCATTACCCGTGTTCTGCCTGTGTCTCAGCATGCGCTCTTCTTATGGCTGTCAAACTTTCAGCCCGTCCTTTTTAACTGTGCGTCCCCTTTCCAAAGATTTCTGCTTTCATTATTCTCATTATTTCCTAAACTCTGCATGATTTTCTCTCTTCAGCTTCTCCCTCTTTCTGTCCCTGTGATCATGCCTGTTCCCATTAAATTCGGTGTCAAACTTGGCACTTTCGACTGCCCGGCAGGAAGGTTTGATCCTGTTGTGACTGGGGCGAAATTGTGAAAATTATCGAAGCCCTTACACTCCAGCCTGCACACTTAGAAGACTTCTGGACTGAGAAACTTTTGCCTCTGACATCGACAAGTGTCATACAAATACCCCCACTGACATACCTTATGTACCAGCATTTCATAAAGTATTGAAAACCGCCAGTACATCGTGTACAAAAAAGGTATATGTGCACTTGAAAAAACCATAAGCAACACACTAAAAAGCAACAGACTGCAAATATCCCTAAATAATTTAGAGATACTGAATGGGTTTCATTTTTGTATACGCAGAGGTTGGGGTCAAAGCACCTATAATGTACAATAATGCTACTCTTGTGGATTCAACCTGTAATCAATAATACTGGTGTGAACCGTGGAGAGTTATGCTCTATTTGCTTTCAGCAGAGGAAAGTCAACTGTCTCATTTTTAAGGCTTTATTTTGTTATGTTTTCTAACCTTTTGCCTTTTGCAAAATAAGAACACCTTACGGTAAAATTCAGAAACATAATGGCCACAAGATCGTCTTGTTTCACCATGACGCAGCCTGAACAGAACCTTGACATTTCCAGCTTTACACTGATGCATGCTTTGTTGGATTGATGGACTGCGGTGTACTGTGTGTGCTGTGGTTGCTTACAACTACACTGTTTCATTCATTCCTGTATGCATTGGCTCTGTGATGGAGAAATCCTTGTAAGAAAAGAGAGATCTTGCTAAAAAGACGTCATGTCGAACAGATGGTCGCTTTACAAATGCTGGCTCATTAACATGGAGGAACGCTCTCTCTCTTGTTCTTTGTCCTTCAGGTAGGCTGTGCCCATGTGTGGGCAAGAAAGACATGCCAGTATTTATCGCTCACATTCAACCAGCAACCTTCGGGAAGCCTTGGTTATTTTGTTGCCGGGCTTTTTTCACATTAGAGGATCAATGGCGTTTTTTCTTACAATCAAATCAAAGTGCGGTACTGTAACATTGTGGCAGAGCTCCAGGTAGGAGACTGAGCTCTCAGTGTGAGGGGAGCTGAGGGATGACAGGGTGAGTGGTGCCCAGCTGATGCCACACAGACCAGGTCTCACAAGCCGCCGTCACAAAGCCATCAGAACGAGACACGCGATGCCACAATGGAGGCTAGTGTTGTATAGTTACTGACCTTTATGAAGACAATTAAATCTGGCAGTCACACAGTGTGCTCTGCTATTCTTTTGTCGACATATATGCTGTATCAACCTCTTGTTATTTAGCTTAGCTTTTTCATTTAGGCACTATTTTCTTTTCCCTTATTTCCTCGTTTCCCATTCTGAAGCCCTCTCTGCCTTCCACTCTTTCTGTCTCCCTCCCTCTCACTTCCTCAGCCTACATCAGCTTGGTAAGTGTGTTTTTTTTTTTTTCTCTACCTGCCAAAGCACACATACAGCAGCAACAACCTCCGCAACAACACCGATAAAATAGGAACACGAACCCCTGATAGGAAGCATTGAATCTCACTCGTCCATTCTCTCCCTCTGAATTCATAAGCCCGCCTCCCTTTGGCTGACTCTCTCTTCACAGTTTGTTTGCTGGTGTGATATTGTGGTTGGCACTGGCACATTGATGGTATGATAGAAATCCATACCGGCTGCATTGTGGTATGCTTCCTTTCAAATGCAGCCCCCCTTCCATTTCCTCTTTATCGGTCCTTGGAGACCGATTCCCCTGCTTCCCCCCTCAAAGCCCTCAGACTTCTTGTCTCCTCTTTTGACCTTCTTCTCTTTTCCAATTCAGTTCAGAGTTTGTCTCTTGATTTTGCGTTTAAAATACTACATCTCTGTCTCTCCTTTGAGGCAGTTATCCACACCCTCTGTTTTGTTTGCAGTGTTATTTGTTTAGTGTTCAGTCTAACTTTACTTCACTGAATTTCAGCATCTCTCCTGTGACGCCCGGCCGCCTTGGCTCACTTTTTCTTGCTTATCTCTCCTCTATTTTGCTTCTGTGTGAGTCTCATTGTGTCTATCAGCATTTTTTGTGTCTCAAGCTGCACAGACGAGCCTTCACCTCTACCGATGCTGCAGTTCCATTATTTCTTTTAAGTTTGTTCCCTCAGAGAGGAATGTTTTACCCTGTGTCGCTTGCAAGAGCTAAATTCAACCAGGGCAACTGGGATTTGCAGTAATATTACAAAAAAATGTTCAATTTAATACAAATAAATGCTAAATTTATTGAGCTAAATGCTCAGGTTTTGTTGCGAATTTGTCAAAGGTGTCGTTTCAACTCTTGTGACACTGTAGGTGAGAAGATCTGTTTGTCATTCTGAATTTAAACTCTTCAGTTTTGAGAGATCACACACCTCTGCTTGGTAATATGAAGTATCAAGCCAGCTTTCCTACTATTAGGGAATTTTCTGTAGAGGAATTAACACTGCTATTCAGCGAGGGAGCTAAGATCTCATGCACTTCATTCAATTAATTAGTTCTCCATGTGTAATTGCAACAAATGTGTCGTGGGACTGTGCAGTATCTGCACTCATCTGTTTTGATGTGTCATTTCAATGGGGCAGCTCTTTGTCTCCATCCTTTCATCCAGCCAAGCCTCTCCCCAGCTTCACTGCTGAGCCCTCACCACGCTGCCGTCTCCATTTCTTCTCCCTCCCACTCTCTTGTGACATTATCTCTCTTTTTTTGTTAAGTAGTTCTTCAAATCTTTGTCTTTTAACCGAAAAAATTTCCGCAGACTCCTCTCTCTTCTCATTCTGTCTCTTTTACTTTGAGGGTCCTTCCAACTTCCACTCTTGCACTCTGCACATTTTCATACCCAGCTCTATTTAAATTGTATACGCACGTTTTCTTTCCTACTCCCTTTCACTGATAGATTTAAATACCTCAAATGCTTCCTTGCTTTCTCTTTAAGGACAGTTTGGACCCACTCCTCTTGCTCTATCTTCTCCCCCTTATTTTCTGTCATTCTCTCTCTTATCACCCATTTTTCTTTCAGCTCATTCTCTCCCAAGGTGATTTGGGTAGGGCCTGTCTTCTATCCTCCATCTTATTCGATCCCTTTCCCGCTCCTTCAGAAGTCTCTAAGGCATTTTTCCTATTGTAAAATCACCCGTTCTTCCCCTTCTGGCTGGATCCATCAATCAAGCTATTAGTTTCTCCTCCCCCTCTATCTTTGTTCTTCCATTCACCCTTTGCTGCCACCCATCTTAATTTCCCTCAGTTATTCTAATTAAACCTGCTCTCGGTTTTTCATACATCTAAACACCTTTCTACCTGTCCTCTTTCTGTCATATAGTTAGCTCCCTTTAACCCCTCTCAATACCGCTTAAAGCTTTGAACCTTCTTTTTAGGGAAACTGCAATTAATCCCTGCATTGGTGCTGAGTGAAACCATAAACAAATTCAAATTATGACACAAATTCAGTCCCTCCCCAACGTCCCCTCTCTGTCTTATTCCATCTAGCTGTCATTGTTTTGCTGTAGTAACAACCCCACATATAGATGTTCCGTTGGTCTGTGCTTGTAAATGTGTTGGCAGTAAACTCTAAATTCATGCAGGCAGAATAATTCATCTACATAAATAATATTGTGTATGGAAATACACCAAGTGGCTAAAACCCAAGCCAGGCTGTAATATTTTGAAAGACAAGACCCATTTTATGTATTTATTCATCTCAGACTCATTTATTCCTTGTCTTTTTTCTAACTTCTGTCTCCACTCTTGTTTCGTTGATCATTTCGGTGGATTGTTGTTTTTTTCAAGGTATCACAGTTGCAGTGCTACCACAGACAGTGTAAATTTGTGATCCATAATTTTTTCCAGTGAAGAAAAAAGGTTTGTTTTTACTGCAACGCTTTACCATGATTTTCTTCCTTCTAATCTCTGTGGCTCTGTTTGGCTGTAACCAGTGTCTACAGTAGTATTCCTCTTTTTATTTATTTGCTAGGCCTACAACTACTGTGAACAGACTGGCTCACGGCAGTGCGTAGAAACAGAGAGATTGATAGAAAAGGTTGACAGCTCTGCAGAGGCAAATCTTTTCTTTTCCTGAAAAATATTGCCTTAACTTACAGGGAAGGGTGTGACAGAGGTTTGTTAAATAATTTGTGATAACAAGAAAAGCCTTTAACCTCAAATTCAGTCTTTATAAATGTTTGATGGTTTTTCTTCCACTGGGTGTGTGGTAAGTAAACATGGACAGTAAAGTGTGAGAGAATCTCATTTTAAATGGCATTACTTACTGTAAATGCTACTTCACATTAAATATGACACACCCCTATAAAACTCCTGTCTCTCTTTATGAGACCTCTACATGTTGCTTTAGGCATATCTTGCACTTAGAGTCAGACACTATTTACTTGCCTCTTGATATTTTCATGTTCCAAGGCACGCTGTCATATATTTTTGTAGGAGCTAACCTCCCTTAAAATCCCCATTACTCCCTCAATATTCACCCACTTGTCCTCCCATTCTGCTCTCATCCATATGGACCATCCACCTGTTGGGTTTTAATGTCATACAGTGATGGAGATGAATTATTAACTACCTTCGCCCCTCTATCCCTTCATCTGTCTCCCCATTCATCCTTCCCTTGAGCTATCCACCCATCCAAGTACAAGGTGAACAGTTGCACTACTAAAGTGTCATGCTGTAATGGATAAATATTTAAGGGGTTTTGCATGAAAAACGGAAAATGCTTCTTTTGAGGGAGGAGGATGCTGACAGTCAAAAAAATATGTGGTTGCATGTGGAGGATAAGCTGTTACTGAAAGAAGATAAGATACCTGTTGGTGAGTATCTAAGCTACTGAAAAAGTACATTTCACATTGACTCCCATGTGTGCAGAGTGACTAATGTGTATCACAAAGCAAAAGTTGAACCGACCTGTAGATGAGGGTCTCATCGGCGGTGCAGTTGTACTGTATTTGATACATCCAGACAACGTAAGCGGTGGACAAACGCCCCAAATCCCATCGGACCTGAGCTGACGTGGACGTAACCCCTTGTACTCCAACCATCCTTCCCTCCTCCTCGTCCCCCTCGTCGTCCTCCATGCTCCCTCCATCGGCCCCTTCCGAAGCCCTGCTACTGTTGACCTCCTCATCCTCACCAGCACCTTTTCTCCCATCCTCCACCTCTCCTCCACGCCCGGCGCCATTGTTAATCCCTCCATTTTTCCCCGTGCTGATATCCAAAGAGCCCGGATCGGTCCGTAAAATCCCATTGGTCACGTTCCTGTTGTTTTTGGTGTTCACGTTATTATTCCCTGTGTTTCCGCCTGCTCCTCCCCGGTGGGGCAGGGGGATTATTTTCAGATCCACAGTGGCAGTCGCTTCGCCTGCTGCATTTATTGCAATACATGTGTATGCCCCGTCGTCCCGGGCAACTGTTACTAAGATATCCAAGGTCCCGTTGCTGAAGGAGCTAGTCCGGGATGAATTGGCAATGATGCGGTCATCTGGTGAAACCCAGTGGATTACTGGCTCAGGGTCACCAATGGCACGACATTTTAGTGTGGCTCGCTGGCCCTCTAGCACCCAGAGCTTGTGAGTGTGACGGGTGATCAGAGGTGGTTCACAAGTAAACTCCTCCTCAGGAATCGACCAGAAATATCTGTGAGACAAAAAGAGGAGAAAGTAATGAAGCCAACATGAGAGGGAGGGGGAGGAAGAGAAGGAACACAATCACCATTTTGGAAAAGAACAGGAATTTGTCTTGCTTTGTCCAGGTTTG
>JAPZDT010000016.1:5254754-5265071 GCA_029814675.1 Acanthurus coeruleus | reverse complement strand
TACACTAATTTTTAACTGTGGTTGCAGTCAATTACTGTTTGTCATTTGGATTTTGGACTTTCAAGTGTAAATCTGAGAAAGTCAGACCTCCTGGACAGTTTCTGTTGTTAAAAGCCAACTTGTCCGCAACAAGACAACAACTAAGCCAATATACACAAGTCAGACAATCCCTTTGTGTGTCTGTGTGGCTGAAGATGAGCAGAAGATTGTGAAAGATTGTGAAAAGTTGCTGGAGAGAACTTGGGAAATCAGAGCAATGGCAAAAATCCTTTTTTTGTTTCACTCCAACACCAAAAAAGTCTGATTTTTTATCCTCCATATATCAGCCTGATGTAAGTATGTTTGATTTTTGTTCCAGCAATCAAGTGAGTGCGATTACTGGCAGTGGCACCACAGTGGCAGGTAGTATAGAGCCTGATACAAAAGCCCGTTTTGGGGTTTATAGCATTTCTATTCAAGACAAATGTACAGGGGTTATATTTTTATATAACTCGGTCATTAAATTATATTACGCCTTAAAGGTATGCATGATTAGAGGGGCACTGTTATGAGTAGCAGCAGCCTCTCGCTATCTGCTAGATGTCACACAGGGATCGGGGGCAAAGTGTATTCTCTTAAGCTCCAAGCTCTTGTCAAAATATGGCCACTTTCTGCTTAAAAAACAGATGGTAACAGCCACAATACCAAATTGTGGCAAAAAAAAAAGTACTCCACAAACCAGTGGGTGACATCACAGATGCTCTGTTCATTATTTAATGTGCCATCTATGGGAAAACCCACAGAAGAGAAGTGATCATGGTTTGTGTCACAATAGGTCAGCAGCTGTATGTTTGTTTTAGGACAGTTGTTGAGCAATCATGTTCTACTTTTCTGCTTCTTACTTCATTTTATGTTCATATTTTTCACCAAGGAACTTATAATCTTGCCTGTTTTGAAATAAAAAACACAAAAATAAACTATTTACTTAAAATTACTTCTATAGTCTTAATAACAACCAGTTACAATAATGAAAAATAAATCTTTAGTTTGTGTGCAAACCACAATGACAGAAAGTTGTGTTCTGTAAATATTACAGCAAACTTACGACTTTGAAAATCATGTGGTTCGGCCAAGGCATAAGCAGCAGCAAAAGTGACAGCTAACATCATTAGATTAACTCCATTTATCTAATTGTCATTTGTCACTTTGCTACAGCTTAAAGGACAAGTGTCTGTAGATGCTCCAGAATGTCTAGAGTGTTGCTGATTGGATGTGAGGCGTCTGTGGCCAAATGCATCACTGAATGTGGTCTGAGTGATCGGATTACTGAGTTTGTCCTGGTTGCATTCACCCTTGTAGTTAGACCTGTACACTTATGATTGGATCACCAAAGACACATGTTCAGGTGTAAACAAAGGCCAGATTTCAGGAGTCTCTCTGCTGCAGCTTGGATTTCAGGTGTCCCTTGCAGCCAATGACACTTTAAACAGTAGAGCCCTCACATAAGCACAGGATGTTTAATATTCAGTGTTGTGCATGTATGTCAGTATATGTGGTCAAATGTGCTATTTATCTTTGTTAGGGGGGGAGGGGACACCAAAATGGCAAAAGCCAGCCCTGTGAGCCACTTGAAGGATCTTAGCTTTGCTGTTATTTTCTCTCTGTTAGCCTACTAGGAATTCTCCAAACCAGTTACGTTGCTGTATTCCTCCTGCTAGGAATAGAATGTGGGTCAATGCCAGCTCAGTGGAGTCGACATGAGCTTACCAACTACTGACGCCAGCAGCCACACCACAGCTGCCGCCAGGCTACATTAGAACTCCACGGCTCTCTGCGTGTCACCATGCACGAGGGGCTCATGTGTGATAGCGCTGTAAGCTACCACTGACGGATATGCACTGTCATGCTTGTAGCCGGGGAGTTCATTTTAAGGGGGACCCCCTGTCAAGCTTTATGATTGGACCCCACACCCGGTCACATCAGTATCACCTCATTTGTCTCTTGTCTGCCTCCACCACCCCCTGATGAAACTATTTCCCTCACTGCCACCTACCTTTGCTCTACTTAAGTTAACAGTTACAAAAGACAAGACATGAGGGAGAGGGAGGGGGCATATAAGGCCTTTAACCTATGATACAACCACACAAAAAGTGTCAGCTTTTCTGTTAATCCCTATTATAAATTATCACTGTACAAATTTAATCCACTTATTAATATTTTCAAACCCTAAAAAAGCTCTCAAACAACACTCAAGAGTGTATTCACATCAAAAGTGTGATATAAACTGTGATTTCCGGTCAGCCATAAAAACTGGATTAAATTAATTCACAGGTGCGCTTTAAAAGAGCCTCAGCCAATCAGAACAGAGAGCGGAGGCTGTCTATTTCATGATTAGGCTATAAAGCTTCAACAGCTACATTTAGCCTACCTGTGAGGCAGTGAAGTTCAGCCATAAGGCTACTATTGGCTGTTAAAAATGTTTGATATAAATTCTTTGTATCTGTCCACACTCTTTCTGAACTGTCCGTCTTTATTACCTCACCTACATGCACATGGCCCAGATTCTTGGCTGTAGGCTGTAGAACAAGCAAGGCTAGGCCAAAAGCAGCGACAAAGGGCCTATTAATGTTTCTTTATCAACAGTTTGCTTTAAGACTGGACACACAGACAAGCTCCAGAGCTGATAAACTGACTTAATAGGCCACACCATAGAACCCAATTACTTAGCAGAGCCGCCTGATCAATACGTTCGATCGGCTTCGAGGCCGGTTATTGTTACTGTCTTACCTCACAGTCGTAGAGGTCCGTTAGCTGGTCGATAATCCACTCCTCCAGGTTCAGTCTCTTCCTCAGCTCCTTACGGTCATATTTGACGGTTACGCGTCCCTGCTTCCGAACGGGTGTCTCCTGTTCCTCCGTAGTGCCGGCCGGTGTCTGGAAATATACCCGGGGTTGAGGGCTCGTCTCCGGGCTTGTTACAGCAGCCATGGTCGCTCGGCTTGGGAAAAAAATCCCCCCGCCGGAGGTGCAGAAGTGTAAAAGGGGCGAAGAAAAGGAGTCGAAGCGGTCTGTGGACGTGCGGCTGGTCGCCTTTCCGCTCTGAAAAATCCCGGCTGCTGTGTGTGTGACTTGAAATCCCCCTGAAGAAACAACGTTGGACCTGATGCTTTTGTTGTCCAAAATCGCTCAAAGGGACATTGGCAGCGGCTCGAGCACTTCCACAAAACAAAAGGGACCGACGAGTGAGCAACGGTGAAACGTGGAGTGTAACCGGCTTATTGGGCTATTTACAGCATGCAAACTCTGCTTATATAAAAGGGGAAGGCAGCGGCAGCAGAGTCAGCCTGAACTCTTCATTCAGTACAAAGAGAAATCTCACGTCTCTGCCTCTTTCTTTCTGGCCCCACGAGAGGTGCGTGCGCGCTCTCTGGGCTCGAGCGCATCCGACGTAGCGCGACTGAAAAAAAGAAAAAAAAAAGCCCACAAATGTTGATTTTTTTTCCTTAACTCTGAGAAGCAGTCCACCCCTTTTTCTCGTTTTCCTTTCATATACAACCCCCACCCCCCTATTCCCTTTAATGTTCACATGTGAACCCCCTCGAGCTCACTGTCCAACTTCGCCCACATGGCACGTGGAGAATATGCTATCCTGTTATAATCATTAAGCATAAACATCAATGAAGGTCATTTTTATCATGTCTGTATGTTATCAAGCCAGTTTAAAACACATGAGTTATTATCTACGATCAGCTTTTCAAGCATATTCATTAGCCCAACCCTTGACAAACTTTTTGACTTTCTAAAAGAGTTATTAACATATCAAAAGCAAAGAAATATTCAGTGAAAACCTGCTATGCTTGCAGTGCATTGTGCAGCACTTAGTCTTCACACACTATTTACATACTGCAAACTTTCAGTTTTCCCAGGGCCCTGAACTGCTTTAAACACTCTGTATTTCAAAGCTAATTTTGTTGCTTCAGCTAACAGTTCAAATGTCTCCATTGGAAAGTGTGAAATGCATATGGGCGACATTTCACACCAAGATTTCACAGTTTGAAACAAAAACTTCACAACATGCAAACATAACTATTGTATGTATTTCACAGTTTGTGTTTTTTTTTCCAAGATAACACTTTGTAGCTGGGGTGGAAAGCAGCTGGAGCAGCTGGATTTTCTAGTTTAACTCTGGGTTTGGAATTTAACTTCAATGTATCATCCTTACAGCAGATACAAACTCATTGGAGGTGTTCCATTAACAGGAAACCAGACCTGTTTTTTCACAGCCTGTCCATTGTGTCTTAACAGCAGGGAATCCCACAGCCCAGCCAGGCTGCTTAATAACAAGAGTTTTAATAATAATAGGAGTGTGAAGTGGATGGGGGAGATAAAGAGAAGGAGAGAGAATTTATAAGGTTCGTCTCTTGCCCCCATCTTTGGAGTGTGTACGTAGGTGTTCACATCTGTCAACATGCTCATATTATTGGTGTGTTTGTTTGTGTGTGTGTGTGTGTGTGTGTGTGTGTGTGACGCGCTGGCCCAAGCAGCCATTTCACAGACAACCATGGCAACAAGACATAAAAAACCCTGAATAATTCAGTGAGCATGTCTGAAACTTACAGTTGAGTAAGCACAGACAGACCAACACACACACTCACTCACACACACTCTCTCTCTCTCTCTCACACACACACACAGTTTAAAAATACACTGTCACCACAACATTTATGATCATGCGGTAGCTGTTAGACAAAGAACTTTACTTAGACTAATATTTCATTGGGTAAAAGAGTAAAATGTGTGTGCAAACTAGCTGCATCTGTATCAGCAGGTAAGTTGTATTTAGGTCTTTCAACTTCTTGTCAGACAGACCCAGACTTCTGGAGAGATATGTCGGTATAATGTCAGCATGTAATATTAAAACTGTGTTGCCATGTGAGAGAGGAAAAGGTTTAAGTCCAGAATCATTTATCTGAGAAAAATTTCATGTCATGAGCTTCAGTAATCTCACCAGGAACCTTGAGCTTTCAAATGGCCATGAACAGGAGCTTATCAGACCCTATGGTGAATATCTCTGGGTTTAAGCACCGTGGGAGACCTACAGTATATACATGAGGCAGACCTGCTATTGCCCAACACCACATATATGGCTGTATCATATACTGTGGCTCTAAACCAATGCATGGCAACCTGGTTTTCTTCTATGAAAAAACCTGTAAGAAGCTGCTTCATTTAACTCTTTACTTCAACTTCATTAAAACAAAACTTTAGAGGCCTTCAGAATTATAATAATACACCAAAAGCATAGCTTTTATTTCTCAAAAGTGTTTTTTTCTATGATAAGAAAGTCAACATTGTAGAAATACTTCATTCTATATAAAAGTCTGTATTCAGAATCCTACAGCAGTGAAATGAAACTTGTTACCAAATATCAGAATAATAAATATTATAATATTAGACCAATAAAATTGTTAATAGCAATGAATCACTGAAGCAACATTTTACTGCTGTTTTACTGCTACTGTTTTAGCTGCTAGAGGTGAAGGTAATTATAACTGCTTAATCTACAGGTCACTATCTTTAGTGTAGTGGGTCTTAACCCAGGGGTTTGGCCCTCTCTAAAGGGTCACCAAAGACGTCTTAGGGATCATGAAAAGATTAATGGGAGTGGAAGAAGGAAAAAAATAGTTTAGATACACATCTGAAACCTTTTTTTTTAACATAAAATCATTTCTGCATAACATTAAATAATTTGAATATTGAACTTTAGGGTAATATCTCTGTATTTGTTGAAACTTCTAAATACTCTTTAGCAAGACAAATCTATTTGTATACCATCAACAGCACGGCCATTCAAAGTACTTTACATAAAGTTATTGAGGTAACATTTAAAAACACACACCACAATACAAAAAACAACCCAATTTGTTATTGTGTTGTTTAATCCACAACAGTGCAGCATGTTTTACAAACTGTTATGCTTTGTATGTAAATATCTAAACTTGTGGGGTAACATGTAGCTAAAGCTGTGCAATAAAAAGTACAATACTACCCTCTGAATTTTATTAGAAATAGAAAGCAGCATGAAATGGACACATAAAAAACACTCACATTTCTATTAAAGTACAGTACTTGAGTAAACTTGAGTGTGCTTTCCACCTCTTTCAGGCAGGCTGAACACTGCAGAGGGATGTACAGTGAGAACATTAGCGGAAGAGACTAATTCTGTAGTCTACATCCAGTCTCACTTCCTCCTCCACTATGTTCACCCCATGTAGTGAATTACAAGTCTTGACACCATAAACCAGCCTTTCTCCTGCTACCTGTTTATTTATTCATTTGTTTACATGTGCTAATGGAGCTTTGCATGGAGAACTGCTTCGGCATACTAACATCTCTCCTGTGTTCAATACGAAGCTCTGAGTTTTATTCCTTCCACAAGGGGGCACTGTCGAGCTGTTTCCACTGAGCTGACAGCTCCAAGAGATCTGTATTCACTCTATGTGATAAATCTTTTTTTTATTGCCATTGCACAATATTTTTTATAGGTAAGAATTTTAACAAGACATTGTGAAAATAGAATTTGTTCAGTCATGTGACAAACATATGAAACAAAAACTCATACTAGCACTGAAGCATATTGTTAATTAATTTGAAAAAAGTTGACATAGTATTGTATAGCAATGTATGTTATTCTATCTTTTCTCCTCTGTGCACAGAGTCTTGCTTAAGCTTGTGTTGCATAAATGTTGTGTACTGCTGCATACACAGTCAGTTTTACCATGATTCAATTGTGCAAATGAACATACTGACTCTTGAAACATATTGCTGTGATTGACAGGTGTGTACAAACACAGGTAAGCTACACCCAATTTGTTCTTCTCACAGCTGAGGACAACTACAGCAGAGCTGATCCTGGTATATCCACATTCCTAACTGTTGCACAATCCGGCCAGAGATACTTCAAAGGGGAAGGTAGTGTCACCATGCAGCCACTAGATGGTAGTATAGGACTATTTTGCAGCCATGTAGAGCCTGGAGAATGCAAAAAAAAGTAAAAATGTTAGTTTTATTCCCTCATGCTGAGGATTTTCAGGCTGTAAGTGGCAGGGGTTGATGGCTGGCGCCAAGCTCATGGGACACAATGCACTGTATGAATGAATGTGACAACCATGAAAGCAAAGTTCTTGATCAAAACCATCTATATTGTCTGTGAATGCTTCTTGTGGGAAAAACTGTATTCTGCAATTTGCTCAAACACCCACATGACAGCCTTTCTCCCAAACACATAAACAGTAACTGTGTAATGTTATGGAGACTTATGGGTCCAGTCTCCAGCAAACGGTCAACCACCTCAGGCCACAATCACAGCCGCGGCGTGAAGAAAAGTCTGATCAAGTTCTTCTTGCCACTGTTGACTGAGTCAGGCCTTTCATATTAAAGCAAGAGTGTGTACTGTGCATGCCTGTGTGCGTGTGTGCGTGTGTGTGTTTGTGTGTGTCTGAGTGGAGAGGGGGCAGTGTCTGGAGGGACAGTGAATATGCCTGTGTGTCTTTATACAATGTTTCTTTGTGAGTCCTTGGCTTTGCGTTGGAGAGAAAGATCTGGCTGTTTCGAGGGAGAGAGAGAGAGAGAGAGAGAGAGAGAGAGAGTAGGGGGGTCTTCTCTTTCTACACACTGTGTTTTCAGTGTGTCACTGTCTTTCACTTTGTTCCATTTTTATCCTTTATTGTCCCCTCTCCATCTCTTTTCATAACCCTCTTTATTTAACAGGCTGTTATGAGTTCTCCTTTTCCACTGAGATGCTACACTTGTTTCTAAGTCTTCCTCCTTCCCCATATGCTTTCTTTCTTCATTCCCCTTCTTTCTTTTTTTTTTTTTCTTTCTTTCAAACACTTGTATATCACTGTGCTTAAACCATAAAAAAATAAAGACTTAATGTCTTGGCTTCCTTATTTATCAAAACACACACCAAAAAAAAGTACATTCCTGAGCATGATTAGATCTTGCACTCACTCCAGTTAAATTTCCAGTGAATGTAAACTATCCCTTTCATTTGCCCCCCTCTTCCCCTTTCTCTCTTTTTTTCATGTATCTGTCATTAAATGATTCATCCTTTTGCTCTGCTTGTCTTCTTGTTCTCCTCTTCCTCTCACAATGTACCCCCCCTCATTGTGGTCTGATAAAGGGGGCTCATAAAGACACAACAGCTGTGTGAGAAACGTTTATTGATACACACATCTCATCACACGCAAACACAATGTGTTTTACATTAAAATGCAATCAGGGGGAAGTAACATATGCAATGCTATCTAAGTGCCTCTTTAAGACTATACTTTTGACACTCAGTGATGCTTTGAGCTAAATGCTAACGTCAGTATGCTAACACGCTTATAATGGTAATTCTAACATTCTCCTGTTTAGCAGATTTGACGCTCACCTTGCTCACAACCGTAGTTTAACATGTTAGCATGCTAGCATTTGCCCGTTAGCACTGAACACCAAGTACGACTGAAGTATCATTCAAATTAAAAACTGGACCTGGTACTTCTGGCACTAAACTAAAAAAGTCAAGAGATCACTGAACTATGGTGTGTTCACAGTTCACTGTGAACTATGAATTTCAGTATAAAAGCATCTGCAACTTCAACAAGCAAATGTTAAGCCTTCCAGAGATTAAAGTGATAAACCTTGATGTACTGGTAGTTCTGGAGCAGAACTTAAGAATCAGCATAGTCTTTAAGGTTCATCCTCTGTGTATCATGAACATGTGGACCATTTGTCATGGCAAACTCTTTATAATTGTCCAGCCATGTAACTAAACTCAAAAATGTCCACCTCATGTGGTTCGACGGGATACTGCCAAAGTTCATAGGATTCATCCTACAGGGACCATGACTGCTTGGACCACATTGTT
The DNA here is from genome assembly GCA_029814675.1 of Acanthurus coeruleus. Classification (NCBI taxonomy): domain Eukaryota; kingdom Metazoa; phylum Chordata; class Actinopteri; order Acanthuriformes; family Acanthuridae; genus Acanthurus; species Acanthurus coeruleus. Next base: position 5,256,178 of record JAPZDT010000016.1, on the reverse strand, counting down.
GGATTGATCCATCTCTGTTGAGATATTTCAATCAAGAACAGAAGTGATGGACTGATGGACAAAAACTAAAATCCACCCCTCGTACACAAACACACACATATACAGACACAAACACACTCAGCAACTAACTTTTAATATGGACTCAGTTCTTAGATCTCATTTGATGCAGCACTTTGTTCTTGAGAGCAGGACCAAAAAAAAAATCAGTTAGACAACTATCTCTTGTGACCATGAGAGACCTGACTGGACTGGAGTCAGATACAGACTGGGAAGAAAAACCATTTAGGGGAAATTTGAAGTCGTTTCTTAGAAGAGGGAAGAACAGAAAAAGGGGCCTGCTCATCTACATTCACTCTTTTCACAGAAAGAAAAATATTTGGTGGCTTCATTCCATATCTATTCAGATGGGCACCATGTCCACTATGTCCTACTGACCAATGGGAACTGGACACCTGTTGCAATGAGAGAGCGGAAGAACAAAAGAACAAAAGAGGAGAGAGAAAATGTTTTTATTTGTAACAGAGAAAGAACGGAGAGACCTTAAGAAAGAATGTATTTGTAAAAAAGAGAAAGAGAAAAGGAGGAAACAGAGAGAGGAATGAGAGGAGGGAGGAGGCAGTTTATTGACACTGCAGGTGCTGGCACTTCAAAAATAGCATTCAGAGCAACATTGTTTGGCTAAAAAGAGGTTCATTTGTGTGTATGCATATGAGCAAGAGAGATAGCGAGTGTATGAGTGTGTGTGCCTTTTGTTAGGCACCGGAGAAACACAATATGTCTGCTTGTGCGTGCGTGCAGCGCTGCAGAGAGAATGCATATGCATGTGTCTATTGTGTATTTGTTTGTTGTCATTCGAGAGGTTGCGGTGTGTGTGTCTGTGTGTTTGCATGTGCGGTGGTTCAAGATTAGATTAATTAACAAGTCTACCTCAGTTACAGCCTGGATTGACACACACACACATGAGCTCAGATATACAAAGAGACACAACCACCTCGTGCCAATCTGTCTGGCTGCTGAATTGTTAAACAGTGTATCTCCTGCTGGATGTGTGCACCTCCTCAGGGTCATGCAGCACTGACACCAGCCGTTTCTGAACACAAACATAGAATTATGTGATCATGATTGCTTACATTTGGTTGATCCCTCTGCATTTTCTTTGGATTTCCTCAAATTGTTCTGGTGTTGGTCAAGGTACACCACTTTGCCAGTCAGTCACTCAGTCTGTGGGTCAGCAGGAGGCAGCATAGAAGAAATTACTGCAGGGTGTAGTTAAAATGGCAAAGTTTGGCTACAAAAAAAAAAAATCTGTTGCTCCGTAACGTTTTTTTTTTTTTTTTTTTTTTTTTTGTGAAGTGAACCCCACACAAATTTGAAAAAGTTTACCTAAAAAGCCAAAAGAAGAGAACCATTTAAAAAGTTTTTAG
>JAPZDT010000016.1:4800800-4811872 GCA_029814675.1 Acanthurus coeruleus | reverse complement strand
GTTACTGTTGTTATGGTCATATCGGGCCCATCATGCAAATACTATAATTACACTTTTAGAGTTACTCACTTTCCTTTTATTTAAATGCTGTGAATGATAGTGCTGTGTATTTTGAGGTACTTCAACATTATTTTCATTGTATGCAACTTTACACTTTTACTTCTACTTCTACATTTAACTTCTTACTTCTTAACTACATGTAAGAGTGAAATATTCTACCCTTACTCCATTGCATTAATTTATTTGTTATTATTTCTCTGAAGATTAAGAGTTACATACAAAACACAAGATGAGTATATAACAATGTGTAATTTCACAGCTGCAACAGAAAACCGCTACTTTAAAATTAAATTAGTTATCCAATAATATACTTTAAAATGTATCACTCTCATAAGCTGGTTTTTCTGCATACACTCATTCTGATACAGAGTATTTTGCTGTCTTGTATTGCTACTTTTCTTTAAGCAAAAGCATGGGAACATGTCCCCCACAATTGACAAAGCCAACGTTGGCTGTTAGAGCCCAACAAAAATACTGGCAGGCTGACAAAATCGGCCTGCATTTATCTCAGCAGATATGCAAATAAAAATGGCAACACAGACACCCTTAAAAGGCTGCGTTATCATGCATTCAAAGACTAAAAATATATTTGTTTTTTTATGCTTTGTATTTTTAATAATTCATTTTCCATTGAAATTCTAATCATCACACTTGCTTCAGTTTCAGGCACGCAGTATTTTGCGTGCTAGGTCACTGTCCTTCTGTCATGTCTCTGTCATGTCTTACTGGGATGCTTGAATAGAAGAGAAAAGCCAGATTTTCCCCGCCAGTTAAAGGATTTTTAATCCACTAACCTTCCTGTTACAAGCTCAGATCTCTTACTGTCAGGCAGCTTCTGCCCTGCTGAGTGAATGTAGGGGAAAACACACTCATACACTCTGTGGAGAAATGTAGCAGAGATGAGGCATAGCGTGATGCGGGGTAGCCAAACACACGCATGTCCAGAGGGTACAGGGGATAATAGGGACTTCCCAAACAAGTGTTGAGTTCTGTTGTATCATGCAGTTTTACCATAATGACATGTATATTAGTTTCTGTAATGATTGCACGTAATCATACATTTAGTGTGTCATTATGTCCATTTTTAGCGCTGAACATCTGGAGTCTTACACACTTGCTGTGCATCTTATTGTTCAGTATTGTGTGTCACGGTGTTCGGTCATGTCCTTTTTTTGTCCCTGTGGAGGAAGAGATCATTGTTAGCCGCTGTTTCCTAACTGCTGGCCTCACACGCAGATGATGCACCTGTTACCTAATTTGGACCTGGTTATATTTTTAACCTGTTGCCTCCAAAAGCTCTAAAATCCCACAACCTGTCATGTTTTTTTTTAGTATTTGAGTCAGTATCGCACAAAATAGAATAATTTAATTGTGTGAACTACACCCATAAGAGTCATAGAACACAATTAGTGAAGCTTTAAATTTTACTTTCTTCTTATCTCCTTTTTCTTTTGCACCAACAAAATACCAAGAAACATAGCAGATGAATTCTGTTGTAGTAAAAAACAGTCTCAAACACTGCGTTGTTCTTCATATTTGAAGTAGCTAACATATGCACACTGAGTTGCTCTGTTAGAAAGGTGACTTCTCTAATTTCAAAATAACTCCACAGATGTATTCTAAACTACTGACCCAACTGTTTGAGATTTTTCTAAATGTGACAGTATTTTGTAGTTATATTTGGCTTTGGGTACTCGTTAGTTGCACTCTCAGTACACAGTACCTGTTTTGATTTTTGGGGGGAAATTGTTCCTTTCTCTAAAAGTGGTGATGACTAATGCTGTAACTCTGGTCCACTGCTGCTGATTGATAGTAGAGGAAAAAATGGTGTGCACAACAGGTCTGAGTCAAAATGCCTTAGATTTATCATCACATGCATCCTACATTAAGCCTCAGTGAGCAGAGTAGAAGTAAGAGAAAGACCCGGAAATATCATTTTGACTCACACCATCTGTGGCATTCAACTGCTAACATTCTCAACTTCTCTCTTCGCCCATTTTTTACTTTTTGGGGCAAACTCTTCATTTTTTTGTTTCCCCCATCTCTGTCTATACAGACCACACAGAATTTGTTCATCCCCCCCAGGCAGATGTGAGAACGACAGATGTGTGATGCAAAAAAGGAAGAGGCAGATTTTCTGTTTCTCTTTCAAAACTCCCTTTTTTGTGTCTTCTGGCTTTGCTTTACATTTTTCCTGTTGGTTGTAATTCAGAATAGCCTTCTTACATGAAATTCTGGACAAAATGTTTTGCTGTGTGTAATACAAATAATGTGTGTATGTGTGTGTATATATATAAAACAATTCTATGATCTGTTGATAAAAAAATTAGAGATGATACACACTACATTTGGATTTCCACAGATGATATGAAATAATGCAAAGATTCAATTGTTCAGTGCTGCAGTGTGTTGGTCAGTCAGTTTTTTGCTACTGTTGACTGCTGCTCGGCTGTAGTCTCTGGGTTATTTTATAGAAAGTTCACAATAAACTTAACATTGCATTTAACTACTTACTAACACTATGTAGACATCAAATCAAAACATGATTGCAATTGCTGCCTTTTGTTAAGCTGAAAATGTTGAGAGTTAAAAAATAACTTAAGTGTTTGTTTCGTAGGGTTAAGGTTAGATCTACCTTTTTTGTTTTGTCTACATCATGTTTTTTAACATTTAGAAATATTTAAAATTTATTTCCCCCCACTCCAAATACTTTAGTCAGACCAAATTGAGAGCAGGCACATTGTTTCATTTGGACTATTTTCAAGAACTGAAAATCTTTGAAAAAAAAAACTGGCAAATAGCTGCTTCCCTGCTGGTAGTTGTTGTATGTTGATCAATTAATATTTATCAGTGGGTCATCTCTTCAAGAGACACATTTCACATCTATTTTATTGTTATCAACTGTGAGTAGCACCTCCTTTGATTTGATCCTCTGTAACTTTTCCTTCCTCTCCATTCATTAGAAATGGAAGAAGAACTGGTTTGTCCTTTACCCCGCTAGCCAGAATGGCATTGCCCGCCTCGAGTTCTTCGACTCGCCCTCTGGCGGAGGTGGTGGGGCTGGCGGAGGCTCTGGAAGCGGGTCCAATGAGAAAACCAGGAAGCTTGACAAAAAGATCATACGCTTGTCTGAATGCATTTCCATCCTGCCGGCGCTGACGGAAAGCTGTCCCAAAGAAAACATGTCAGCATTCTGCGTGGAGACCAACGACAAGACGCATGTGTTTGCTGCCGAGAAAAACACTGCCAAAGACTGGATGGATACCATGTGTGACATCGCATTTCAGGTAGCACTTTTACTCTCCTCTTGAATGTGTGTCAAAGGGGACCAGTGCACACATGGTCAAAGTGTCTGTCTGTTGAATAATCTACAAAATGTTTTCTGCTCTTACTGACCAAAGCTATTTATAATCAAGATAACTGCTGGGTAAAATTTAGCTTGCAACTGAAACTGCAGCTTGATTCTTTTCTGTTTGTGTGTATAAGTTTCCAAAATTTCCCACATTCCCCTGGAGTGTCTATGCAAGCAAAAGCATTTATTGTGCACACTAACACAAACATACATTAACATGTAATATTACACATATGAACAGATGGGAAGCCAGAGGAAGTTTTTCAAGATGGAAGACTTCATCTGCTTCATTCTGTTGCTTACCCAGCCCCTCTACTTCTTTCATTTTTTTTCTCTTTTAATTCTCTGATTCTCTGTCTGTTCTGTCCCTCCAGTGGTCGTACTGGAAACCTTCCAGTTTCTCTAGATTTCCTTTACCTTTGCAGGTTTTAAATTACAACATATAAATAAAATAAAAGCCCACTCCTTTAGTGAACACGGCAGAACATTCTATAAAAAATCCTAATTTGGCATCTTTCTCAGTTGGCTGACTGTAAATGTTACTCTCTGTGTGTGTGTGTGTCCAAAGGGAGGAAGTGGTAGCGGCAGCACTGCTGCAGACTCTAATGGAGGATTGCAGGGCCTGCAGATGTCTGAAAACCTCATCTACTATTCTAGAGAGGAGGGTAAGGACACAAAACAGTCTAGTCCAGGTCATGATCACACATGAAATGACTCCAAGAAAATATCGCAGAACAGAAAACATCTCTCCTGTGTTCTCCTGGCAGTGAACGAATTTTGGGTGAGCGTTCAGCGTACTGAGGCATCCGAGCGCTGTGGCCTAGCGGGAAGCTATTGGCTGAAAGCAGAAAAAGATATCTTAATCTTAAAGGAGCCAAAAACCAAGAGGAAGGTCCTGGTGTGGCCTTACAAGCTGTTGAGGAGATATGGGCGAGACCGGGTGGGTACAGGTTCTAATGAGGAAAGAGAGTTTCTCTTAAGCAATCGAAAATGACGGAAGGAAGTTTGGTGCGTTAAATTTAAGTCCAAGCTTCCTTTAGCGTCACTACAAAGTGAGAACATAATTTTTAGCAGGTATGTGTGTATGTGTGGTTACAGAATACATTTTCTTTTAAAGTCTGTGGCTTGCCAAGAATTAAAAATAACTTTGACCTTTAAAGAGCCTGTCTGTTTTGTCTGCATATTTTTATTCATGTATGTGTAAAGACAGCACTAATTTGATAAGTAGGATAAAGATAAAAACAGGATGTGCCAAACTGGTCTGCATGTGAACATCTTCATGTCTGCATTTGTGATAAAAAATGAAGGGAGAGAAAGTATTTGTTTATATAATAGAGTTAATCCATAGAAGCAGTAAATTAAGAAAATAGACGTGCTGAGCAAACTGAAACATAAAATTCATTGGAAACAGAAGGCAAGCATCCCTTCAGTGCCAATAAAATAATAAATGAGTGATGACTGGAAAACAAGAGCAGGGACTTCCATGACTGGCTTCCATTACTTCAGTCACATTTTGGCATTTAATCAGATGTCTCTCTGTGTATTTGTTTGGTCAGACAGTTAACTTTCACTTAAAGCATAACTACATTCAAATAATTTCCTTTTTCTTTCTATCCTTTCTTTCTCCAGCTGATGTTTTCGTTTGAGGCAGGCCGCCGCTGTGACTCTGGACCTGGGAACTTCACCTTCGAGACCAAACAAGGCAATGAGATCTTCACGTTGGTGGACCAAGCCATCCAGTCACAGAAGGCGCTGGCTGAGGAGCGTCACCTCAGCTGCCCCATCAACTTCGACCCGGACGCCCCTCTGTCACTGCAGCAAATACGTAACGCTGGTTCGGGTGGCATGACGGCGGGAAGCGGAGACAGCAGCAGCTGCAGCAGTCGGGAGGCAGACGGCGATTCAGGCGGCAGCAAACCGGGCTCGGCTGATGGTGTGCTCGGCAGGAGAGAGGGTGTGGATGGAGGAGGAGTGGGAAGGGGACAAGTAGCAGCAGTGGGACACAAAGGGAGGGTCTTGCCAGAACCACCAGGCATGTTGGGGAGTGTGGGAGGAGGGGGGACCCCTCCGAGGACTCACAGGGGGCAGGTGGCAGCAAAAGGTGCTTCCTCAGCAGATGAACATGCAGGTTTTTATTCTGAGCCAGTAGATTCGGTCCGCCTCCCTCTGGCTGCCTCTGAGTGTCTATACTCTGACCCAGTGGACAGCATCAAAGGTCAGAGCCAAACCAGCAGCCTGTCCCCCCCTCCAGTGCCCAATCCACGCCTGCGACCAGTAGGGGATGATGCTTTGGGAGGTGGCGCCCAGGGAGATGCTCACCATGCAGGCGTAAACCACAGGAAGCCACCAGACTTGTACTCACATGTGTATGACCGGATCACCCTGGAGGTGAACCAGAAAACGAGTGCGCTAAGTCTAAACGGGGCTGCAGGGGGAGGAAGAGGAGCAGGAAGAGGAGTGACTGCTAACAGGCGACCACCAGGAGGTCAAGCAGAAGGGGCCTCGTCATCTCCTGCTTCTACTCCAGAGCACATATATGATGAACCAGAAGGTTGCGCCAAAGGAAGCGCTGGTTCAGGCATGAGTATTTATGACGAGGCCTGTTTGGAGCCCCAAGTCCAGAAGAGGCAGGAAGATCTGGGGGCCCCAGCAGGTCAGGAAGGAATTTACAACACTCCGGCCCACGGTAAGCTGTCAGAGCCCCACAGACACTCTCCTCCGCAGTCGGGACCGAACCGTGGCTCACAGCAACCCCCAGCTCCAAAGTGGCCCAAACCTGTCACCGCACCCAAGCCGGTCAGGAATGCTTTTGGAAAGAAGGAACCAGTGCCGCTGCCTCCTGGGAAACATGGAGGACCTGGCAGTAATGCTAACAACAACAACAACATTTGGGGAGTAGGAAGAGGCAGAGAGCTGTACAGCAATGTGTCTAAACAGAAACCACCGTCTACCAACTCTTGGTACAGCCAGCAGGCACCACTGAGATCACCTGATATCATCTATGACAACTTGGGAGATGTCTGACATCCTTTTCTATACAAGGACTGAAATAAAAAGTTCATCACTTTGTGAAGAGGCTGAGAGCAAAACTTTTGGTCAAATGCTTTTGTCCTTACAGTTTCTGTAAGGACCAAGCACTTTCCGTCCATCTGTGGACTACAGTAATTGTTTGAGACAATCGATTCATTATCAGCTCATAAATGTGAGAAAACCCTGTTATGACTTCATTTTAAAACATGAAGTGCAACTATTGTAGGGCCACCCTCTGTGTCTGTGTGTGTTTAAGAAAGAAAGTGAGTGTTTGCATGGTCAAAACCCATAATTGAAGTACCAATCCACAGTGTGGTTGGAGTCAGCCACTTAACTTGAACACACACACACACATGCACACACTCACACACACAGAAACCGTTCTGGATCTGCCAGAAGGAGCTCGGCCTGCAGGCTTTAACAAGCTGAGAGCGTGGCTTGGCTCTTCTCTTATAAAATGGTTGCCATGCTTATGAAGTGACTGGGAAACATGTTTTTGCACTGGCGCTTTTGTGTTTCTCTGCAGTGTGAGACGATGTGACATTGAAGAGTTATTATTCATGTTTCCATTAAGTATTTTTATGCACATTTGTAAGTATCGTGTTTAAAAAAAGTTGATGAAAACTGCAATCGGAAAACAGCTGTTTTGTGCAAGTTTAAGGTGGTTTTTGCCTTTTTTAAAAAAAGAAAGAGTAAGGGGAGAAACCTTTCCCTACAAAGTTTTGATGTGGCAAACATTTGACTCTCATGACTAATCAGCTGGATACACTCTGAAAGAAGAAGGAGAATCTGTTTCCACTGTCCTCTTCAATATTCCCTCAACGCATAAACAATATTTTTGACCGCTGTAGCCCAGGCAACTGTTTTTGTGTCTTTCTATTTCTTTTAAGTTTAATATTGGTTGGCAAACAACTGGTTTTGTTTGCAGTTCACAACCTCCATGTCTTCTACTCTGTTTATTACAGCCGAGCCTGATATACCCGATACTGCTTACATCACATGATGGAAACCTGGTGTACACCTGTGCCTGATTCACATTTTTCTGTTTTTTGTGACATTTCAGCAGCTTGCTAAAATTCACTTTACCCTTGTTAAAACAGCCGGTGTTTGTTAAGTTTGGAGTTTTGAGGCTTGGACTCTACCAAAAGGAGTGGATCTTTTTCTGTCTGTGTTTTCTGGGCTTATTTATCATCCTGAATCTCAGTGAAACACAGAGATTTAAACATTTTCAACCCAGACAACTAATGTAAGATGTTTGTGAATCTTTATTAAACAAAAAAAAAAAAGCCCATTGATGTCACTGTCAAGGAGGAAGCCTGAAAAGTTGGGACCTTAAGACCCTTATTTGGGTCTTGGAAACAGGTAAAAATGGGTCATAAAAGGGTTGTAAAAGGGTCATAGGGTCAAATGGTGCTCATATGGCTATTAGATTACAGAGGTGACTTCCTGCACAAGAAAATATTTAAATGCTCTATGTTTTTTTGTACAGAAAAACAAAATATGAAACTAAACAATTTCCTGAAATGTGTCAGTGTGTGTATGAATGTGTCAGAAACAGCTGTGCTGTCTTTAAATATAACTAATAATAAAAATGGCTCCAAAAACTCAAAATATTTCTCAGAAGTGGATTTGTGAACAGGAGAAGTCCCCTAATTGCTGCTACTTCCCCTCAGTGTGTTTGTCCCATCAGGAGCCAATCAGACACAGTTTTTAGTGTTTCAAAGACTTTCTGTTCTTGACCAAACACGACAGTAAAACAGTCTGACCTCATCCTCCACTTCCCTCCCTCTGCCACGCTCTGTTTTTGTTATTTCAGTCCGTTTCCAACCACTTAATCACACCGTTCAAGTGAGCCCCCCAAAAAAGAAACAAAGACTTTCTTTCTTTCTTACTTGTCTTTTCTTCCTTCCTTTTACCCTCTCTGCATTAATACCGTTGTTTGGTTACTCTGGTGACAGTAAATGGTGGCTGGTTTGTGTCGGACACGCTGTGCATTTTAACTGCAGGGAGATGGCGTGAGAGGAGGGCTAGAAAACAAGATGGAAAAATGGGAAAGAGATGGCTAATTGAATGTTGAAGAATGCTGCAGAGAAAGGAGAACATATGGGAGTTTATCCCCAGCTGAGGATGAAAAAAAAGTGTGCAAAGAAAAGGACTTAAAGAAGTGAGAAAAGAGATGAAAAAGATGCTGACATGATGAATGCTTGCTGGATGAACCTGTCTGTGTCTGGATGGCTTGCATAACAGGTACAGACTGTTCAGACTGTTCCCGTCACTTCTGCGCTGCTCTTTATCCCTGTCATCCCTGCTTATCCCTTTTTTCTCTATTTCTCCACCTGCTGCTGGACTATTTTCTGGACAGGAAAGTCCTCTGAAAGTAACTGGATTACATTTTGAGGGTAAATTTCCTAACCCGACTCCCCACCTCCCCTGCTCTCTCTGAGAGTCGGGGAAGAAAAATAGAAAGAAAAAGAGCAACAACATACCTCTGTTTTTCTCATTAAACTCTGGGTGAACTCATTGGGTGAAGCATGGTACACACACACACACACACACACTATGCAAACAGAACATGGTACTGTTTTCATGTTTTCAACATTTGCTTCTTTAATATGGTTAAAAACTTCCTCATTGGAATAACCAACAGAAGCTTTTCACATATTCACAGTCAGTGTGTGAATGTGTGTGTCTGTAGAGGGCTTTTATTATAACATGTGTGTTTAGAGGTGAGTGAAACCTTGGCTCTGACTGCATATTTCAGTGGCAGTAATGTGAATATTTCTGATTGTAAATATGTAGTTGACATGTGCACCGTATAGAAGTAAAAGTCAACCTACTGTGCTGACTGTGAATTGGAACATTTGAGCAGGTTGACAGGGAGCTCAAGCAAATTTAATACATTTCTGGACTAAAATGCTATTTATTTTGTTTTAATAATATGATAGCAGATTACTTTTAAACATTTTTAGCCTTATCAGCTTTGCCGTGGTAGTAAGAAAACCAACAGAAGACCAAATAAGGCCCCAGTTTTGTTTAGTTATGCTGTCCAATATATAACAAGTATTAAAGGAATAGTTTTGACATTTTTAAAATACACATATGATGAGATTTAAAAGAGAAAATGAATACTGCTCTCATTTCTGTAAATTTAATTTAAGCCTTGGTCAGCAGCAAATTGGCATAGCTCAGCATTAAGTCTGGGTTACATAAAAAAAAGCTAGTCTGGCTGCTGCCTTGTTGTAAAATGTTAAGTCGTTGAGCAACCAATGAACTCTCCAGAAAGTAACTGCACTCAGCCAAGAAATAGTGCCACCCATAAATAACCCTCATGATCACATCATGTTTTGTTTTTGACGATTTTGTACAGAATAAATGATAAAATATGTTAAGTGTTTCCCCCATTTCTAGTCGTTATGCTAAGCTAAGCCAACTGTCTTCTGGTTGCAGGTTTTCTTGTTAAGTCACAGTAGTTTAGTAGTATTACTAATTGGCCGAATATAGTGATGTATTAAAAGTTTGCAAACACTAATGTGGTACAGCCCTCCAACCTCAGATCTTGTTCCTGTGTTAGATTTCTCTCTGCCACCTCCTCCTCTTCTTCCTTTCTCTCCTCATTTGCTTTGACCTTTCACAGTTCTGCAAAACAGCTCAACTGACTGCCTGATCGACCCATGAATGTGTGTGTTTGTGTGTGACAGCTGAAGGCTAGCATGTTTGTCAGAAATCCACAGCTCTGCTGCTGTCAAGTGTGTTTAGTTTATGGTATGTCAGTGTGAAAGTATGTCTTTATGTGGTCCACCACTGCTGCAGTATTACCTTGTGTGCATTCTTGAGCAACTGTGTGCACACAAGGTGATATTGCAGCACACTGAAAGCATGCAAGAGTCTTCAGTTTGTTATTTAGATCAACTTCTGTGGGTTTTTTTTAAAACTTTTTAGAGAACTTTAAAGACAAAAGGGAAGCTCTTTAATGCCTTGCTGCAAGAAATGACACAAAATGAGCCAAAACACTGAATCAAAAAAGTTGTCACAGATTCATTTACTTTAATAAGTCAGACACAAATTGACCTGCTTGTGTAGGTGTGTTGGTGTGTGTCGTCTCCAGCCACATTTTACTATTTTTGGCCACACAAGCTTTATCTGAGGGTTCTAGGTCACTGTGTTTTTGCATCTGCATGTAGACCTATCTCATACACAAACTGCTCACAAACTTCCACTACGATATAATCTGGGTCACAGTGCTCCTGTCCTCATCTCTGTCTGTCCTCAACATTGTGACTGTCTTGTTCCCACGAAGGTCTCTGGCTCTCTCTCTCTTTTTTTTCTAGAGGTAATGTCAGACTTACAGAAAGAGAAGAGGATCAGTCCCACGACAAGAGGCACTGAAATTAGGCTTTACACTAACAGGATGTTTTTGTGGAGGCTGGACTGTGTTTACATGCTGGGCAACAAATCTTTAGAAAATTATAAAAGATTGAGAGAAAAATAGAAGAGAGCAGCAAGAGTGAATCCTAACAGTTAAGTTGTACGTTGCAGAGCGAAAACAATGAGCTAAAAGATGCTAATGTGCTCTGCAGAGGTAAGAAGAGCTGCAGAGTCAGTTGATAATTCTTTATAGGCTCATAACTAA
>JAPZDT010000016.1:3932057-3943300 GCA_029814675.1 Acanthurus coeruleus | reverse complement strand
CAAAGTAGCGTATTAAAAAAGATATCACAACATGCAAATTGTGAACAAATTTTAAACACCTTACCAACAGTTTGCGTTTTATTTTCATTTTCATCAAAAGAGTCCAAATTCCCTGTTTTCACATTTGCATTTTCCTTTTTTAATGACCAGTAGGCAGCTGCTGATGTTAGCCGAGCCAACGGTTAGCATGTTGTCGCAGCTCTTTGTGAAGCTTTGGAGGCAAGTGCCGACTCTGCACTTCAGCGACAGATTTGGACTGAACATGGTACTAAAAAAAGAGTAAAAAAGCCAAATGATTTCTTCAAATTTGTAGACAATGGTTTAAGATGTTAAAGACTGAGTGAATGGCGCCTTTAAGGAGTGTTTTTTTATAATAATAAACACAAACAGCCTCCAGTATGGCCAAAAAAATGAATCAACACATTCAAAAAACTTCGCAACCTTGGACACAGGTTTTATTGGATTCCAGTCATCCAAGACTGTATGCTGTAAGCTAGAAACTGGTAACTAAATGTTCTGTGTTGTAATTTGTCCTCTATTTCTTTGTTTCTACATAATAGGCTTGTATATCATCCTTCAGTACATCTGTATAGTTAATTTGGAAACAACAGGACTAAATCAAATTGTGCTGTTATTAAATCTTATGAGCCATTGTTTCAATTAATTTTTCATTTCATGTACTTTAGGAAAGTAGAGATAAGCAGCCAACTGACTGCTCTGAGTTGGTTTTCCTCCTGTTGTCCCCAGTTTTTTGAGTCACCAGCTGCCAGTGCCTGAAAACTACCTTTGCCTTGCAGCTCCATAATGTAAGATCGCCCTGCATGACTTACAGGGACAATTAAATGTGTTTCTATAGTCAGTTCTGTGCAGAAAGTAAGCTGAAGTCTTCAACTAAACCTTCCACCAGCTACTGAGAAAAATAAATAAAGGTTTAGAAAAGTGCAACTCAGTTTAATGACATTAAGACTCACAGTAGATCCTTGCTTAAGCTTAACACTTTACCTAACCTTTATAAACTGCTGAAGGATGTTCCAATCCAATACTTCTACTACATACTGCTCAAAGACAAGCATACAGAGATTCCACAGTTCCACTGACAAACATCAGTGCAAGTCTTGTAATTCTTTTGTATCCTTTAGGACTGGAAGAGGATCAAAGTCAATGGACCAGGACTCACTGCGAGCTGGAGGCAAAACAAGGAAGTCATTCATAGCACATGCCAGGGACCATGGTTAAACAGAGACAGGGGTTAAGATCGCCTCCTCACGTCAGACGACCTGTTATCTAAGTCCATACTAAGGTCACCCAATAACAAACTAATTCCTCTCTTTTACAACTTCTACAAAAAAAGTGTCTGAAAGCTTTAGACAAACCAAGTAGGTGGACCTTGTGGTGAGAGTCTTTTCTAAACAAGAACTGAATCTTTTCCAGTTACTAAATAGCGAGGTACATTTGTTTTTTGTGTACTAATTGCAAAAAGAGGGATAAAATTAGTTTAGAGTTCCTCTCCTGGCATTGATTAAACCCTGAAAACTTCTCTCTGTTCATCAAATTTACATATTTAAAAGATTTTTACATAGAAAAATCCCTTTCTGCCTTCAAAAGGCTTAGATGAAGCTCTCCTTCATCGCTCGCCTGCAGCTCGAGTGTACCTATTCACCTTCGACTCTGCTTATCAAACACACACCCTGATGGAAAACTTCCTCTGTGCGCCACATGCAGGTTAATTACACAACCTTATGCTGCTAACGCTATACTAGCTGCTTAGGAGGACGACCATCACACCATGATTTGGTAACAACTCCAACACTGTGAAGTTTTCCATCAGAATTATTGTATTAAATGCAGCATCATCTAATTCAGCTGCTTCACTGTGAGACAAACTGTTTTGATGCATGTTTGCTGATCTTTCCTCAACATTCCCAAGCCTGGTCAGCATCTGACATGACAGCATGCTAACGTTTTCTAGCACACTGTAGATTTTGTTTAGACGCAGTTGATGGATAACCAAAAAGACACCAACAAATAAAAAAAACCCAACAACAACAGAGCAGCTGACCGAATGCTGACTCATACTTGCTGCATCTCTATAATGAAAGAATTAAATGTCAGTATATTTCATTATAATTTTTGATGCAGTAGCCATCTGTTCCAGCGTAACATTTTTAAAGCAATGCTCTGGAAAATGACTACTGCAAACCTGAGTTTTCTTTGTCTCATATTTTCAGATCCCCCCCCACAAAGACTCATCATTTCTCCCTTTGAAACTTTGTAACCGCAATCAAAATTCCTCTCTGCCATCGATTTGAAAATCGTGAACTGCAAAATACAAATAAGTATCTACACCTGACTTCCCATCTGATCCCACTCTTTTCACCCTTGCTGTGTTCATTTTATGACACCGTCATTGGTGCACTGCAGTTCAAATGCACTGACTGCTTATCTTGCTTATGATTTGTCTTGCAACATATAAAAAATAGCATGTAGACATGCTAATAAGATTAAAAACTTGACTTTCATTGGAGGTGCTCTTAAAAGCACCTTCTTATTTACCAGTTGATCCCATCTTTGTTGGCAACCCCTTATTATAAAACAGGCTATCAAAGAGTTTTGAACACTTACTTTAAAAAGTTATTTTAGTTTAACCTCAATAATCATTAGTGGCCTTAAAAAAAACTATTCAATATTTCAATAGAAAGCAAAGATTAGAGTCATTTAGGTCAGAAAAATAATCAAAGTTAAATTAGCAGCACATAATATTCTTCTGTCCTCTCTGTCATCTTGCTGGAGGCGCCTGCAGATGCTTCACTGCTGTAAACTATGATAACTTTTCTGGAATTGGGACACAACACTATTTTTCAGTCGTGCCAATAAATGCATAAACTTAATTCACCTTGTTTTCCAGGCCTTAAACTAGATTTTATCACCTTTCAGACCAGCTTTGAGACTGAACCTGAAGTGGCCTCTCATGAGGTGCAGGACACCCGCAATGCATCTCCTCAGGAGGTTTTTTTTCAAACTTCCAGGCAAGAAAACACTCACACACAAACGCACAAATCCGTCCCCACTTGGACCTTGGCTTTCATATCCTCTGCGTGTCTTCGCCCTCCCTCCACTGCCTTCCCTTTTCGTTTTATCAACAGGGCGCCTCCTTCCTCCTCCTAATCTCCTCCTCCATCTGTCTCCTCAGTTCCTAGCAGAGCTCCTCTGACCCGGCCCCACTCCTCCACCTGCTACCCCTTGACACCACACCGCCTCCAGCCATCCCAACCGCTGACTCCTCCATAAACCTCCCCTCCAGCCACCGTGGAGAGCGGAATGAGGGCGGGAGGGTGGTTGTGGGAAGGTGTAAAGAATGGACAGAAGCTGGGACAAGAGTTGTCCATAGCAGCCTGAGGGCAAGTAGAAGGATAAAATTCAGGCCCTACTGCTCTACCTTTCCCCTGAGTGCAATTACACAAGCAATTACTCTCCCTGGGCATCACACACCCGGCTAAACCGCCAAGATCACATCCAATCTGTGAGGGCCGGCTGGGATACTGGATGCTTAACGTACTTAAATGGCCTCAACCTCATGATAACTAGCTACAGGGATCGCCAGAGGGAATGTGTGGAGATTGGGTTTGGGATGATGAGAAGAGGATGAGGTGAAAGATAGAGGGAGGGCAGAAGCAGACATGCGAGGACATATCTTAAGATGATATTCTAGATGTATTAGGGCTTATATATTCGTAAGAGAAATATTGATGCAGACCCACTCATCTCTACCTGTCAGCGACAGTAGAACATGATGATATGACAAATCTTTTGTCTGTATTAATCTTCCCAGCTATTTCAGATAGATGTCCGTGTTTGTGCCTCCACATCTGGAGTGAATAGAAGAGGCTCCGACTCCACAGTGAAATGAAACCTCAGTTGCCGTGCTTTTTCACCGGCTTCAGAGCATGTGCGGGAATACAGGTGCCAATTATTTTTCACGTCTAATGTAAACCAGAGAACAAGGACACGTCAATCACCGCCGCTGCCTTTTGGAATGGAAATGGGATGTATTCATAGGAATGCGGCTATTTTGGCGGCTGATGAAATGGGTTGGTGGGGACTTATAAAAATATCCCTGCAGATTTGGGTTTGTGAGGGAAAAAGCTCAAGTCATCTGAACTTCAGACCGGCCCATCTATAATGAGCAGAAAATGTGCAATGTGAAAATTACATTCCACTACTGACTGGGAACAATAAGGGCTTTCATTTTTGATACATTCTCATGAAGACATTCACTATTTTGGGATTTTGTTTCCTATCCTAACTGGTGTTAACAGAAGAAGTCATTGATCATGTGCAGGTAGGAATTGCACGTAGCCAGACGCTACACACACACACACACACACACACACACACACACACACAGCCACAATGGATGAGCGCTGAGAAGAATGAATACAGCGGAGGAGCCAGGGCCCCATTCATTCCTATGAAAATGCTCAGTGATGCATGAAGGCAAAAGAGTTTGACCTTCCAGTTTATATTTCCCAGATCTTCTGCAAAGTTTTCACAGCCGTTTGCTGATGAGCTGGCTAACTTCCTGTTAAACCCCTCTGCTAAACTGATTGGGGATAAAATGATTTACTCTTGTGACTCTTCTCATCTCTCTGGTTGTATTTTACTAAATGGCTTACATTTTGAGAGTGAAAGCAGTCAGCTTGAAAGGGTTTAAATGCTCAGAAAGTTTCTCAGACATTTTACAGCTACTTCTCTAGTCTTAATGGAAAGAGCCTTTTTGGGCCTGTGTGCATCAAGCAATGTGTAATTACACGCTTTGGCCACTATGTAAAATTGGCTTCAAAGTCTGGCGCACTTCCTGGAGGCTTGGCAGCCATGTTAACAGCTCTCTTCGGCTTTAACGAGAACTAAAGGCTAATGTCAGTTAAAGTCATGCTAACAGGTAAAAAAAAATGCTGCTCAAGTGCAACAGTTACCACGTTTGCTTTTTTTTTAGCGTGTTAGATATAAAGTCAGACACCACCTGCTGGTGGAAAATTGGCTTGTGGCTTGATCACAAGACATTTTACCACATCATTAAAGTCCCCATTATACGTTGGTCATATTTCCAAACACATATTCTTCACTTCACAACAAATAAGGAATGAGAAAGAAAAAGAAACAGATTTGACGGGCTAGATCAGATGTACGCCCTTACACCTGTTTAAAAGTTGGAACAAATGAATACTTGGATCTATTTTTAGTAAATAAAGGGGGGCAATATCATAATCCAGATGTCACCCACAAAGTTGTTTGCCTTCCTCTGTAAAAGTGTTCCATATTTGGCAACGCAATCCCTGGCAGTTTGCTGGCCGTTGTTCCAGTTTTTGAAGTCTTTTTCTGTGCCTCAGTAGCATTACAAAACCAGCAAATGATGTAGACGGTTATAACACTCAATAAACAATCAATAAAAGCACAGTAGAACATTAGGAGTATTTTGGTGTGGACATTAAAAGAAAATTATTCTTCGAAAATCACATTCTTTGTTGTGTATTAGCAGCACATGAGGTCAGTCCACAGGTCCTATTTGGCTTACGGTTGAGCTGCTTGCCAAGCCATGGTAATCTGTAACAGATTGCACTGGCTCCCTATTAATAAAAGAAGGCTTAGAGGATTGCAGATTTCTAAAGTTTATGGACGTTTCCTTTGCTTAAGAGGTGCCTGCAAGAAGCTTTGACTTCTCACACCAAATTAGGAAGCAGTCAAGAGCTGGCCCATGTTTCTCCTTTCACTGAGGCCAGATCATCTGCGTACTTAATAACGTGCAAAGGAAAAAAAAAGCTAGTTTCCTCTAACCTGCCGGGGTTTACAATCCAGAAAGTCAACAATCCATGAGATCAAGACAATTTAAAATAAAATTCTGCCGCTAATATACCTGCCAAAGTACAGAACCAAATGGTGTTGATGGTGAGGTGAGTCTAAAGTGAAAATACAGCAGTCAACTTAATGCGGTGCAGGAAATTTTATGCTTTCCTTTGACATGGAAATACTCCAAGTGCAAATACCTCATCACACCTAGGTGCAGTACATGAGCAGCACATGTACTTTTCCTTATTTTTAGGGACTGAAGTCAGGATCCATTTTGATTTTTCTTTTTCTACTCTGTCTTCACCTCGACCCTCATCTTTCTAAAAACACCATCTGCCTTGTGTGTCCACAACCTCATGCTGCTCGGACTGGGCTCAAACTGTCTGAAAACCTGCCTCATGTCTTGAATTTCAGGAGCTAAAAGAGGAAGATATCTTCTCTCTTTCTAGTGTCGGAAACAGGCTGATGACAAAGATGACCAAGACTGATAGCAGGTAGAGCCCGCTAGTGCTGTCGGCACATCTGAGGAGCATTAAGTCCAAAAAGCCAGTGACATTTTTCACACAGATACATATGCAAAGATTTTCATTTGATGCTACACCTTGGCTCCATATCTTGTCCCACTACTGCTGCCCAAATCTGATAGATTGAGCTCCCTCTGCATGCTTTACACTTTATTTAGGTGACATTTTCCTATAAGCCTGAGCTGTAAAGTGAGAGGTGTACTAAATAATGCGGCAGCCGTGTATATGCAGCAATAACCTATTAAGCCTGAAGAAAACTGGATGTAACAGCTCTGCTCTGCTGCTGTGTCAGAGCCGGGTCAGAGTAAAACCCCGTGCTAAGCGCCTGCCAAACACATCCAAAGTCTCTCTGAGATAAAGGAGTCGTCCCTTTGACATTTTCAGAAATGCCATGTATGACAACCTCTAAAAGCCACAGCAAATCTGTTCCCTCCGCTTCATATTCTGAAAGCCTTTTTCCTTTCAAAGGCAGCCTGAGAGTGACAAACCAGAGAGCAGTCTAGACATTTTACCATCTCGAACTTCAGAGCTGTGTGTTCCTCCCCACTCCCCCCGTGTTAATTCAGCTGGGGTCACACCACTGAGTGTTTGCTTGAGTGCTTCACTGTGGGATTAGGAGATTCAACAGGCAGACAGCCATTTGAATAATTGTTTTCAAATGTCTTCTTTAATATCAAGATCCCATTACTTACTATTCTGCACGCGCTCTGGCGATGAGCGTTGGGACTGTTAAGTTTGTGTGTGTGTGTGCCTGTCTAATGGAAGGCACTTATGCAAGGCCATGGAGACTCACTCAGGATGCTACGTAAATGGAAGCACAGAACACAGAACACTTGATGTGGATTGGCTCATTAACTGCACAAGTGGAAAGACTACACTGCAGCCACCTTGGGATGAAGATAATGGCTTCGCTGTCAGTGAGGTTTGGCTGACATGGCTTTCTGACAGCAGCGCAGATACACATACAAATAAGATACTGACACGTGCTCAAAAAAAAAAAAAACAAAGATCAGAATACAGACTTAATTGAACATTTAAGGAGTAGCTCTACCTTTTAGATGTAAACAGCAGTTGTTTAAGTGAGGTGGGGCTGAAGTTGCTATACCTGATAGGAATTTGTCACATGCTGGCCATGAAATCTGACCGACTTCAAGGCTTTAACACACAATATCCAATTTCTTTTGCAAAACAATGTCTCATGCAAAACAATGAAAACAAAAGACAGTTTAATGACATTGTGAAATAGCATTAGATCATTGGATTTGTCTTTTTCTATGCTTAAAATCCTCCATTACAGCTAAAAAAAAAATCTATCACTGTGACTAAGGCAGAAATGCTCACAGACAGGATTATATATAAAGTTATATTCACATTATATTTAGCCACATTTGCCAACCTTCTTCTTTGCTATCTGACTGGTGATATGAATAAACACCATGTTCATTAAAATTATGTATTTCTCTATGTTGAATACATTAGTGGTAATGCAAGATAGAGATAGAGAAGAAGAGATAGGAGATAAGAAGAAGAGACAGAGTTGCTTTAGATATTTTATAGCAAACATTTTACAATTTATATATTTAAGTAGAAAAATATGCAAAATAGTGAACTGCAGATCATAATAAGCATTAAAGTCTTAAAGTGCGATGCATTAGCCCTGAGGCACAAACTGATTGCTACAAAAGTTTCTAGCTAGCCACAAACATTGTGCCCCTGTAAAAATCAGTATGGCAAACATGTTCCCAAAGTTTCCGACTTATTAACTCAGCAGATTCCTGGAAACATTGGCATTAATTTTGAGACAAATGTCTAATACAATTAAGCCAATGATTTGTTTTGCTCTCCACAAAGTCTGATAGGAAGAACGATGACTTTTGCTGTGCTAAATGCTCAACTATGTTCAGCAGCTAATTGCTAATTGTGTTGTTGCGCGCTGGGTGGGTTAAGTACACTGGGTTTGTCAAAGTTTATATGCTGAAAGTGAAGCAAAGTTGTGGGTCACTGAACCAAAACAATGAGTTAAAGCAACTGCAGAGCTGCAAACATGAATTGTAATTTTGTCTTTTGTTAATACAGAATAATCACAACAGCTTTAAAATGCAGATAAAGCAGTACCTTATTTTGTATGTATTTGGATGTCATACTCTGACACTTGGAATTGAGCTTCCTGTGCATCCTGTTCCTTTTGATTATTCCTGAGTCAAGCGACTAGACGTCATTTTTTCAATCATTGGAAAGTTCAGTTAACTATATTCAATGTTTAAAAGCTTTTATCTGCCTGGAAAAGGTCTGGAAAAGGAACAACAACAGACACCCAGAGAGGATAAGAACTAACATCTCATTCATTCGGGTTAGGACTAAGATGTGTCCAGACCGTCAGACAAACAAGTAGCAACCGCTACACCACTGGATTAACTATTACACTCGTTTGACATTTTTTCTTTCCCTGCTCCCAATTTCCTGTCGTCTTTCCACCTACTTTCCTCTCCCAAGGCGGAGACGGTCGCTAAGCAACCTGAACAACACGACAGTGCAGCTCTCCAGCTTGGCTCTCTGCTCGGTGTGCCCCTGTGGTTTTCAGACAATCAAATACATGAGTGTGTGTGCATTCATAGAGAATGTGTGTGGGAAAGGTGAAAGCTATGAATAGTTTCCATCTCATAAGCGAAAGCCAAAAGTGCCTTTTGCTTTTAAGAGCTGCCTCTTGACTCGAGTGCAACATCGTCTTGCATTCATTGGGGATTTATTACAGGGCATCCAACCCTGGGCCGCCTTAAACAGAAAGGACAAAAATGAATGAGGCCGTGAAACTGAAGAGATATGCTTTTAATTCACTCCAGCTTGAATAAAACCACCAAAAATGCACCTGGCCTAGACATAGCCATCCATCTTGAAACTTGTGTGACAAAAAGGCCGTCATGGTTCCTACTGCTTCCTTTTAGAACAAATTTGTGTAGTATTGTGTGATAACAGCTACACAACTGTAGCTATTATTACTTGGCAACAATGTTAAGGTCCAAGAAGTCAAATCTGGACAGCACAAGCTTCAAATGGGAAGAATCCTCAGTGCCTAACTTTGGAGAAACCCATACAGCAAAGCACACCATACAAGCACTGAGTAAATCACTGCAGTACAGAAATGCAATTACACAAATGCAATGTGTTTTGTGCTGCCACATCACCACTCAAACAGGTACAATAATTGGTGCACCCACTACTGAAAGACTTTCACAGACTGTTACAAGGGTTACAGTAATCTAGCTGGCGGTTTACAGAGAATACATTCAGAAAAAGAATGATCACTATGCCTTACAAAAATATACATTTGTGGGCATGCACTGTGAGACACAACACTTGTGTCCAGTAGTTAAAAAAAAAACAAAGATAAAAAGAGGAGATCCCATCAGTTTACAAAAGCAAAGCTCGAGAACAAATGGCACTTACTGTAACTATAGCAGTTAGGAATCTCAGGGCAGCGTTAAAGCCACATACACGTAAACAAACTCTCCCACAGACACAACTTAGATCAGAGGTGAGATCAGACGGACACAGAACTGCTTCACACCACACAGTCAACACTTTCAATTCAACACAATTCAGGGAACAGAGTCCAAATGAAAATAAGAAAGAACGGTCAACAAAAGTTTCATAAAACATTCAACATTTTCCATTTTGATTGTATTAAAAGAAACAAGTGTTCTCTTACTAATTAAATAAAAAATTTGAGAAAAATCTGGCTCCAGTCCACTCCTTACTCAGCCCACACCTGGTCACAACCTGAGTAAGGTTTGAAAGAAAACCTCTCTTTTTTAAGCAATGACCACAGTCTTGGCATACAGTTCCAATTCTTATTTACCAAACTAGCATTACAAACACGGACAATGCAAACACAGAACCCTGAAAATGTTTGATAACGACCTGCTGCGATGTTTCATTATCTTTTTGTTTTAACTCTACAACTTGGAGAGCTGTGGTCTGTTAATGTTGTAAACTTGCGGGTGATATGTTGAGAAATTTATTGGACTGTAAGAGTTTAAGATAACTGGGTGTTTAAAAATGACCAGAGATGCTTTCCCACCGAAGAATTTCTTGTGGTTAGTGGAAAATGATTGACCCATACACAGCTTTTATCCATACCAAACACTCCTGAAACAAATAGCAGAACATAACAGGTGGAACTCGTTTCGTATCAGCTGGCAGAACTAACAGAGCTTCAGGCCTCTACCACTTCTGTGCTCTCCCCCCGGTTCTCCTCTGTGGCAGGGCCGAGTGGACCGGCCCACCACAGACTCAGGGTGTTGTCTTGTCGGATTTCCTGCGTTGACAAAACGGCTTCACCTCCCTCACCGTCAGAGGCAGAGTCCCCCTCACTGTCGCCGGGCCACGGGAACTGACGCTGCCCGCTGGAGGTCGCCAACAATGGCATGAAGGGATGAATACTGAGGAAGAGAGGGGCAGGGGGGGGACATGAAGAAAATAAGTAGAGTAATAAGGCTGTATTAAAAAAAAAAAGTGAGTTTTTCAACAGATTCAAGGGAGCTGAAATCTCCGGTATTTGGCACTGCAATATGTTGCGCATTTAAAATACATTTGTGATAACTTGCAATAACTTGCAGACAGATTTGGTGTTTTTAGCTGAGCTAAGCAAGAAGATATGTCTAAAAACAGATCAGTGATGGTGCTCTCACTCTGACTGCTGGACATGCTGTAGTAATTTAGCCTCAGTGTGTTTTCGTGGAAGTGAGCATTGCACCAAAATCTGTTAAAAAAAGTAGCCTTTTTTAGGTAACAATGCTTGTCATGTGGTAACTTCAGGCAATTTGGCCTTGTGTACTCTGATTAACTTGGCATGGAGGCAATTAGCTATTCATGATA
>JAPZDT010000016.1:3440612-3452206 GCA_029814675.1 Acanthurus coeruleus | reverse complement strand
GACAGGATACTGTGCATCTTTCCCTGCATTTACTATACAGTATAATCCACCCTATTGTTTACTCCCTCCTTACTCTTTCTCTCCCCCTCTCTTCTGTATCCTCTGTCTCTCTCTACCACCCCTCTGTCCTCTCCTCTCACTGCTGGAGGGTTTTGTTTGGGCAGGGCAGGGACGGCCTAGACTGGCACAGACTGGTTCTAGGTGGATGGGATGGGGGATTGTGTGTTTGGGAGGGGGCTGAGATAGGTTTATGGTGTTATTGGGTGTGTGTGTGTGTGTGTGTGTGTAGAGAAGGGGAGGGGCACTGACAGATGAGGATCCTAACTGTTTTTTTTTTTAGCAAAGGATAGGAGGGAGACAGGGAGTATAACAGAAAGAGTGTGAGATGTGTTTTTCTCTTTTTTTTTCTGTTTGTGTGTGCTGGTGTGTGTCCATGTGTATCCCATGGTTTCTCTTCCAGGAAAAGCTCACATTAAAATGTCCTGACGGGCCAGTGTGAATCTAATTTATATCCTGTGGACACACACATAAAGCCTCTCTGATAGGTGGAGGCCTGTTTATTAGTCTTTCTTTATCATTTCCCACTTTGTGCTTCCAGATTTGCACTTTTTTTTTTACGCCCGACTTTACGTGCTCTTTGTGTTCTTGCAAAGTGCTGTATTTTTTAACCTTTTTAAGCTCCCACATTCCACAAAACAAAAGGTCATAAATTCACTGCCTCCACTAACGGAATCAACACACTTTTCCTGTTCTCTTCTCAAACTTCATCATTTTTTCCCCTTACTTCCTGTCTGCCACAGGCTCCCTTCAGGCCACTCGTGCCCTGATGATAGTCGGCATCATCGTGTCCATCGCAGGTCTGGGTGTGGCTTGTATGGGAATGAAGTGCACTACCTGTGCAGGGAGCGACAAACTGCGCAAGTCTCGCATCGCCATGACAGGAGGCATCATCCTGCTGGTGGGAGGTGAACATGAAAATTACTCCACAACAGCTGCATTGTTGCTGACAGTCAGTGGAAGCAGCATTTGTTTACACTATATTCGGATTAATGAGATAATATCTTGTGTTCCACCACAAGCTGTATGGAAAGCCTCTGTGTGCAGATCTCTACTGCAGCCATGAGCAACATTCTTCCAAAATAAATGACCTCATTTGGTGGTTTTGTGACAGTGGTGGTGAACACAGTGTAACACGTCGCTCAAAGCCTCCAGCTTTTCAGCTGGGTTGAGAACAAATGACTGCAAAGGCTGCAGCATCTTGATCACATGACTTTCACCAAACCCGTCAGTGAACCCCAAGCTTTTACTGAGGCATCCGCTTCTTTAATTTGTCACCACCTGTATGTTTGATATGTTTCCGGAGCTTTTTTGTCCTTTTAATAGACCAAAAATATGCTTTTTATAAAAGTTTAAACCAAAATTAATTGCTTTTAAATGGCTTTCAAAGTGGTGAACTGACTAACAGACCACCAGAGCTAAAAAAAAAGACATACATATGAAACTTTTATTGAGAAAACTAAAACTGCAGATGATTGACATATGGCATATTATAAGAAACACTGATACATGAGACAGAGTGTTGACTTAAATTTTGTTCAGTCTACCATTTTTTGCTTTGTGGCTCTGGGGAAATAACTCCAGCACAATCTCAACATCTAAGACCAGCTGACTATTTGCTGACCACATGACATAGACACTATATTGGACCTGTGATAATATAGTCTACAAGACCTGTGATAATAAATACAGACCTGGTTACATAACGTTCCATCAAAACCCACACAAACTCCAGTCATCATTACATTTTTGCTTAGATCTTACTTACATCACACAGATGGTAGGAGGAGGTTTGATCCCCAGTCCAAAAGGCTTTCCTCCCACTCTCCTGCTCCAGCCTCCAGAGGTCATTACACTGGATGAGACCAGCACTGCTGGCACTGGTTCTAACATAGGCAGTCTGACGGTCTCTGAGGAGAACAGAAACACTAAAAGCTAATTGTGCTGGAGTCAATAGCTAGCCGCCTGGTGCCTGTAAAGGGGATAAAAGCACTTCTTCTCCTCAGGTTTTGATGATGTGCTGGTGGATTGATTGATCTTTGTTGTTGACTTTTTCCTCTCTCAGGGTTGTGTGCCATTGTGGCGTGCTCCTGGTTCGCACATAATGTGATCCGGGCCTTCTATAATCCCTACACTCCAGTCAACACCAAGTAAGTAAGCCAGAAACCACTGGTTTAACTTACTGTATTTTAAGGATTGCTTTGACTTAACTGCTTATTTATTATATTAAATGGACACACATAGTTAACTGTCACTATGCAGTGTGAGAAGTCACACTAGAAAACCTAATAATTTTTTTTTTTATCTATTGTGCATTTTTATAACTTCATGGTGGCTAAAATGAGCTCAACCAGAAAATGCTGCTTACACATTTGTTGAACATTTATGTAAATCTAATAATATTTAATATATATATACAGTATTTCTTCTTATGTACCTTTACTTCTGATACTAGAATCTTTAGAACCTGACTTTGAATACCCTCTTCTTCTGCTACTCTTGCTCTATATTTTAATGTTTTTATTATCATGAATGACACCTGTGGCCACAGTGGATGCTGTTCAGCAAAGATTATACTCCCAAGTTAAGCAAAAAACCTGAAAACATCTTTCACCAGTGCAGGTTTGATAGTTTGCAAGGTTTGTAAGTCAATTTATTTTCAAACAGAACTGATGAGAAAGAAATCTTATCTTTGTGTGTTGCAGCAAAATGGAGAAAAAAATCTCTCCAGATGCTGCATATGTTATTTGGAATCAAACTATTTTTTTGGATTGACTGGTAAATATCGTATCTATCTCAGGTTTGAGTTCGGCGCTGCCATCTTCATCGCCTGGGGGGGCGCCCTCCTTGATGTCCTGGGCGGAGCCATGTTGGCAGCTTCCTGTCCACGAAAGAAACAAGTATCCAAGTACCCGTCCATGGCCAGCTCCCGCTCGGGTCCACCGAGCAGCACTAAAGAATATGTCTGAGAGCGCCCCCTACAGTATGGGACCACTGCCAACTTTTGCAGCCCCACCAAGGAGTAAAACTGACATTGTCATACGAAGTTGTGCATCATAGAGGCAAAGAAATACTGAAACTGGACCTTCTTTTCGTTTTCTTTTCAGGCAGGCCTTAGCTAGCATCTTGATTATCATGCAGCACTCTTTAATTGTTTCATGAATGATTGTCTTTCACCCCGTCCACACATTCCACAATTGTTTACAAGTGATCCTCACAAATACATTATAATTGGATCTGCTGACTTTATAGACCAGCCTGTGGGGTGCACCCTACTGAATTGTAGCCTAAATGGTGGATTATAGCCAGCACTTTCACCTCCATGTTAAAAACCAGCATCTATTAGCGTTTGCAGTGTAATTGAAAGTAATCAATTCCAGTTAGGTGGCCAGGCTGAGACTCAGGGGTGCTGTACAACAGACAGGGTGACAATACAGAGGCTAAAATGAAATATTAGTGGTTTTATAATAGATGTTACGATGAGCAGGGTGTGACTTCACACGCATGGCTCACTGTGTAGTGTGATGGTATCACACATGCCCTTTACTACAACACTCTACAGGCCCTGCAGCTCTTCATACCAGTCTGTTACAAACCCTGCTCGGATCTTAAATATTTTATGATGTAGTCACTGTGCCATTATGGCTCTAATACCAGCCACTATGAGATTAAACTGCCTCTATTTATTTTGTCAATTGTAGGATGTTTTTGCGCCTGTGTAGGTTGATATAATTGGTAGTTCAATGTGGCCCAGTTGTTTTCAGTGTGGAAAAGAGTGTTTTTTTTAATGATGTTTCATGCTCTGAACAGTGTGGGCTGTTTTTTTAAAATGTCAAAGTTTGGTTCATTTAGCTTATCTACTGTAGCAGACGGTGTAATCAAAAACAAACGATAGAAAAAAATAACATCCAACAATAGTTAGATAATAAAAGATATATTTTAACACTGTTGACGGTGTGGTGGCAATAGTAGTTGGTTCAACAGTGCTTTTTCTCCATTGTTAGAAATAAGGAGCCCAGTTTTTCAAGTAAGTGACATAAAAACCAAAAGCTTCCCTTTGCAGAACAGCAGATCATCCACAACATTTTGTTCTCAAAATGTCTCATGCTGTCAACAAAATTACAAACCTGTATCTAAAAAGACAAAAATATGCGAAATGCTCGCTTTTTTCAACTTACTTTTTCATCAGTCCATCTAGTGTATCCTGCACACATACATACACCAAATGGACTGTTCAGTGAACCAGTAGACCATGTAGCCTGTCCAGTAGTTAAACATCTGTAATAAACATAATTTCATATTCACTGTTTCTTGATTTTTCAATTAGGACATAGTAGGTATATTTTAAGAATTCCTAACAAGGTTGTGGAATTTTTTTATTGGTAAAAAAACAGGTCAGGCACATATTATCATTCAGAGTATTTTGTATATTAATGAATCTGGAGGGCATCCTCTAATCTGTCTATTACTCAATATCTTTCACTCTGCTTTACATTTGGCCATGTCACACAACTTATATATTATATAATGGCCTTCTTTATGACTTCTTTGATGTCTGGGATCCTAAAACATCAGTGAAAACCCTCACTTTTGATACTGACAGTTGTATTTTTGAATGAGCTTGGAGCCTCAACTAAGGTTGCGTGTGTTCAAACCATGAATGAGTCGACACAATAGAAACATTTCTAGAACACAAACTACACAAAAGCACCAGAACAAAAACAAGAAAAACTGTATATCATTGCAGTTAATTGACATTCAGTGAACACAAAAATACAAAGACTCCACAAAGATTCATCTTTTATTTCCCGAGATGCATTATGAAAAGTCGACCATTTCCATGCAAATGGTTAACCACAACCCAAACAACAACCTCTGAGTCAGAGGGTGAGCCATGAAATCCATGACGCAGAGTAATATAAGTGAACTAGTAACAATTTCACTGCCAAACAAGTAGCATGACATCAGCGTGAGCCTTTACAAGACAATTATATGTCATTCCAAGGTCCACTGCAGTCTTTAAAAAACCTCCAAAAAACATCAGTGTTACGATTGTCTCAGCCGCGAGCGCTCATCTGAGACTGCTTGTTTTTGTGATCTCATACTGTCATTGTAAAGGCTGCCATTATCTTCAAAATAGTTCACCTCAACCTGAAAGACACTTTGAAGCCATGTGGTTGCAGCTTGACAAGCAGATAACTTCTTAACATTAACAAAAGGTAAGTGTTGCTCATTAAAACTCTTGTGTGTGCCAATCAGGATTCATTACAACCATCAATCTGACAGCATTTATTTGGCAATTTGTTTAAAACATTTAGATCTGTGCGTGTCTCTTATCACAGTAATCTGGCCAACTGGGAATCTCCACCTGAAAACAAACAAAACCTCCATAAAATTTGCAGTTGTTGACTGTACTTTTCCGCTGAGTCAGCAGCTCAAGCCAACAATGAGCTTAGGAAAAACGCTGACTCTGCATGATCTAAAGAGCATAACGGTGGTGTGGTTCAAAATACTACTACATAGCCCTTAATAACAGGATACCAGTTACGTGTTTTGATGCTTTAACAGACTCCATGCATAGAATTCTGCAACATGTCACTGCACATAACAGGCATTCCCACAAAGTGCACCATTTGGAAAACATAATAAATCTCAGTTCTAGTCGACTGAAGTGATTTCCATTCAGAAACAAGTAAAAAACATGTAGAAGCCATAACATCACAAGTGTTTCTTCTCTTTTTTTTTTAAACAATAAATAATTAGCGATAGGTTTTCTTTTTTTTTTTTCAAAGTGTAAATAGCGAGCTTTCATCCACTGGATAATAGTACATCACTTGCATTGTGTGAAGGTAGAGAATGATAGTCATTGCACAACTAAAGCTTAACATTTCACCCGTGTGGTACACATTAACAGGCCCCACAGTCAGAAACCCTCACCGGAAAACAGGGAGGTGAGAAGCTGCTCTTCATCTACCGGTTAGCTCAGTGCAACTGTATATATGTAGCCCTTGTTAAGAAGCTCGAAAAATATAGAGACTTTCTCAAAAATCTATCTCAAGTCCTGAAAGTCTACTGCCTGCCGAGGTATAGAGTAGAGGGCGATGCAATACAATTCATTCACAGTTTGACCAAAAGTTAAGATAAATAAACATTATGTACAATCAGGGCTTTAGGCTTCAGCTGGCGCTTAAAGAGCGGTTTTTCTGTGCCTTGTTGAGCCATCAGACGCTTCAGTAGGACACTTGACAGGCTCAAGGCCAAGGTCACTGGCAGGGAGTTCCGGCGTCCCAGGGAAATTTCTTTTTTTTTGGCACTTCTTGGTGAAGTTTAGGAGATGGGTGATAAGGAAACAGGACACTGCCCGTTGTTGTTCATGATGTCATCCAGATCTTCATCGTCCAAGTCAACTGAAGAGGAAAGGATAAAGGTCAGGTGTGCCTCAGGGTGAAGAATACATTGATACCAATAACAGGTATAGCAGATTAAATATGGCCGCTTTCATCCAGAGAGATGAACTGGATCGGTTCTCCTTATGGAATAGTTTGACATTTAAGGTTGCTTGTTTGCTTAGCCAGGCTAGCTGTTTCCCCTTCTTTCTTTTATTTATGCTAAGCTAAGCCTACCAGCTGCTGGTATTGGCTTAATATTAAAAGGTGCAGGTGTGACAGCTGAATGATATTTCTTATCCAACTTTTGGAAAGAAAATAAGCAAATTTTCCAAACAGTTACATACTTGACAATCTACTTAGTATTCACCAAATGTTATTCAGAAAAATCCCCCAAATTTATCCTCTTGTCCTCAGTCAAAGTAAAAACCTTGACGCAATGAAAAGTTGTATATGCAGCCCAAAAAACCTTGCATCTGTGGAAAAAATGATGAACTATAGTGAGTGTTCATTAATTGTTTTGTCATCTGGGGATCCACGCCTTGATCTTCATTAATGTAAGATAATCTTAAAATAACATCCCACATGATCCTCCACAAGTAAATGCATTATGACACATAGTAACTGAGGTTGTTATCTCTTAATTTCCATACATAATTGACCACAAAAGAGGGAGAAACTACAAATTCTAATTACTTTTTTGGCTCCAAGGAGCCTAATTGATCCTCATGCCCCAGTTTTTGGAACCTCTGTATGTCAAAATTGCTTTCTTGATTTATTTTTATCTGAATTATCATGATGACAGTGACTCCATGCATATTGTTGATACATTAAATTTGCATTGAACTTGTACTGATGCAGAGAACTATTTATATATGCTAGACAGACCAGACTTTATGCTTGAGGGCAGTTGACTGTCATATTGAAGAGATGTAGGAATGGATTTCACATTCCTTGACAGAGACTTTAAAATGACTTTTCATCTGTCAGTCTCTCTAAATTTAATATGAAATAGTTTTGTATAGCACTTTTTAAATATTTCTGAACATGTGTCTACTTTTTCATCTTGTTTCTGATGTTTTACATCATATTTTCCTGTAATTCTAATAAGCAACAGGCGCTATGTGAACAGTTACACATTGCACCTTTAAAGTCATATCTCTTTATGTGTTAATGTTATCATGTGGCCTTCATGTGACTGGTGTGTAGGCGGTGTTGACTTAAAATGCCACTTTGTACACGTTAAAATAGACTTAGAAGAAACATAGTTACACAATATCTTTTTGGGAGACAAACAAACAGCTTTAACAGGTAAATCTGGCAGACAAGTCGCTCACCTTTCTTGGAACGACCGATCTGGCCCAGCTTTGGGGCCCTCTGTCCGAGTCTCTGAGGGTTTCCTCCGCCGCCGTGGCCGTTCACCTGGGGGTGTCCCGGGTTGTACTGCCCAGCCGGGCCGGGCTGTCTTGGGGGCCCGCTGGGCGGGATGAGCTCCGGGATGCCTGATGCTCCGTACATCTCTATTAGGTGCCTTCTCCCGATTGGCCGCTAGGTGTCCGCACTGCTCAAGCTCTGAGTCGTATGGAAAAGCTTCTCACTTCCGCAATATTATTCAACAATGAATGTATGAACAAAACACGATAAAATGCTGGAAACAAAAAAGGAGAAGTCCTCGTAGCCTGTGAAAGAAAGTAAATACGTTAGTCAAAAATAGCTCTCCTGCGTCAGAGAGCGGCCAGCTCCTGGCAAGGCGCACACACACTTCTCCGCTGTTTATACTGAAATAAGCGATGAAGCCTGATCTCATGTGTTTTTCCACTCCGTTTCAACTAACAGGTGTAGCAAATGTCTTCCTGACCATCACAATAGCTGAACAGTACAATAACGTGTCCACCGTTTGATCTCCTCAGTATAACAAACTGCTTTTCCGCCCGTTTCTAAAACCAACTGCCGCTTTCGCTGTAATCCTTTACACTGAACGGTTACTTATCATCAATATTACCTCACCTCTTCCTTACCGAGGCCGCAGTAAAGAGCTGAATCCGGTAAAAGCGGCTTCTGGGAACGCTGTTGTTGTTTATCAGAGCTCTCTCTCTCTCTTTCTCTCTCTCTCTCTCTTGCTCTCTCTCTCTCTTGGCACCACACAGAGGAAGCGTCGATTTAAAGGGCCCTCTCGTCGTTTTCTCGGCCTCGGGGATTTCCTCGTATTGTGTCTTGACTCATAGGAGCATGTGAACGTCACCGTGCGGTTGATATAAGGGACAGTGCTGACACTTCGGATTATACAGTGGAGGTGTGCCAAAGTTTCAAGAGCGCAGTGCGTAATTACGCACCTTTAGTAATGAGAGAGAGTGACTGGGGCGCCAGCCAATGGCAGAAACGGTTCATAATCCCCATACATGTAAGGCTTATGTCAGAAGCAGCAGCTGAAAGTCTGCAGTACTTACAGAAAAATAGTAGTATTATAGTAGAAAAAGAAAAAAATATATACAGTATAATGAGAAACAACTGTTCACCTTGTCACAGTTTTTGCAACTAACTTCTACAACAAATCATTTCATACTTGTCAAAAATTAAGAAGTCAGTGACAAGAATATTTGCTCAGTTTGTTCTTAACTCAATATATCACAACCCACGGAGGCACCTATGAGGTATGAAGAACAGACTGCGCATCATAATTATGGTCAGGAATCAAGAAAAAAACAAATTGTTAAAGTTATTATAAGTGATAGCACATTTCTCCTAACTCATCTTTCCTAAAGCCTTCCAGTCAGCATAAACCTGTGCTGTTTGGCCAAATTCTGTTTCCATCAACAGAACGACATATTGAATTCTAGTGAAGTTTCCAGAGTTTTCAAAGAGTCCAAAGATTCAGGCTTGATTTTGGAAAATTCTGTTTAAATGATCTATGAGTCATCCAGGATATTTCCATTCGGTGAACTTCTGCAGCCTTGGCTTTGAATATTTCACTCAGTGTGACCATCATATAGCTCATTAAAGCATTGTTCAAAAGAAAAAAGCAACGTGAGCCCTGGCCTGTGTATTATAATGTCTGACAGTGGGCTTATTTCCAACATTAAAGAGGAATAATATGAATGAGGAACACTACATGTTAAGAGGTTAATTATTAGCCTGTAATAAATAAATGTAATTTCAGTGAATAAAATCAATAAATGATCAACAAAAAAAACATTCAAATAAATTATTGTGTGCGACACGCAGGCCTGTTTCGTTTTACAATGTTCAGTTCTTTATCAGGTTGCATTAAACGTGATTTCCAGAGAAAAGAATGTGGAGGTTTTGTGTAGCTGATTTGAAAAATAGATATTATGTCACGATGTTTTTATCACAAAAAACTCCCACAAAAAATGGAAACCTTCCATCTATAACAGACTGAACACGCAGGGCAGAATCAGACAGGAGTCGCTTTTAGCACCTACACGTCCCATGTTGTGGTCGATTGCTCATGTTAATCAGTCCATAAACCTGTCTGTCTGTTGCAGATAGACTCTTTGTTGACCTGAACCCCTTACATGTCTGTGGGTTCAAAGGCTGGTGCCTGAGATAAAGGGCATGTTTTGTGTTTTTGTGCATCAGTGTGCCTTGTTTGTTTATGTATTTGGGAATGTGCTATCTTAATCTTCATCGCATTTTAAGGATGAATCCATGCACGGTTGAGAGATTATCTTAAAAGAAATCCCCTCTTAGCCCTGCCAAGACTTACGTGGATGTCGACTGACAGCGATGGTATAAAACTGTCAGCTTCTCCTCTCCTGTAGAGAAGTGAAGCTCCTCTTTGGCACCAACTGAGCAAAGACGCTGCCATCATGTTCAGGATCATAGGTGTCACTCTCCTGCTCATCATTCTGGTTGACAACTTCTACGACAGCTCAGGTAAACACAAAGGGAGTTTGTATTTAAACTTTTACTCCAAGGCTGCATCTTATAATCTAAAAACTACTTGCCAGCAGTTGAACTTGTGAAAACTCAATGAATTTGTGTTTGACTAGGAATGTTCTAGCAGTCGATGAGTGATGTATTAATGTTCCGTCTTACTGATTTCTTGCTATTTGTCTTTTTCCACTGCCTACAGCTGCACACGCTGGATTTAAGATGACCAAAGCTCACCTCCGCATGTGCAGGTGCCGACGTGAGTGTTTGTCATACATCCTGGTTAAAAATTTGCAATGGTGGAAAGCAGCATAAACACAGAAAAACCAGTCAGTCAGGGCTGTTATGAAACTGTTCAGGTCTCCTATTGTTTTTATCGTACAGAATTCTTCAGTATGCTGTTAAATTAAAGAAACAAACAAAAAAAAGCATTAAAACTGGTGATGATCCATTTCCATAGTGTTAATCTTAATTTTCAACCTTTGTTCTCATTGCAGATTTTCCTGATGGGAAAATGAAGTGTCCCATCCCACTGCTGCCCACAGGTCAGGCTGAGACACAAGAACTGGTCAAATGCCTGTGCAGCAAAACCAACCAACACAGTGAGTGAACTGATGTTGTGTGTGCATGCAGGACAAAGGAACTTTATCTGTTGTGCTAATAATTAGCAAAGATGTTCAAACTGTTGCTCTTTTTTTTTTCTCTCAAATTTTTCAGAGTTTTCAAAGTTTAAATCAGCCTGCAGGTCATGGCGCCCTGATGTTCCAATCACCCTGCTTTGAATGAGTGGAGTTACAGGAAGAGAGCACGGATGAAGGTCCTTGAACACATCATAATGCATATCACATCACACAAAATCAAACCACAGCGTCACTCATTCAACATGTTATGTTAACCACTACATTCTATTTTGTCATTAAATGTATGAAAAAAGCGTATCAACTCACTGAAGATCACCTAACTATCATAACCCGACATGAAATAACATCTCCATGTGCTTTGTATTGTGCCTGTAGCTTATACATGTTTGTAACCTCTCGTGTATTGTAAATAAAGACACATTTTCTATTACAGAGTCTTGTTTTGTCCATTTGTTTTGTGTACATTCAAATATGAGTATATATTTTCTTTCAGCCTCAAAGTGAAAATAAACCAAATAAAGACACATAAAACAGGACACAAACAGCAAAGCACGTACTGGACAGCCTCCAGTCGTGTTTCCCAAACATCAAAACTTTGGATCAGGATCCAAAATGAGCT
>JAPZDT010000016.1:1209797-1221782 GCA_029814675.1 Acanthurus coeruleus | reverse complement strand
CCCTGATTTTGCACATATAGTAATGACAAGCAATCTTTTTCTCCATCATATTTCAAATAAAACATTGTTAGTTGTTTTGCATACAGATAATACCGCACTATGTTTTAGACAGCAGCTGCAGCTGTGATAACTGCAGTTTTTTCAGAGCACAGAAAGGTTTCTCCTGTTGTAATGTTTGCATAAAGCCTATGGTTATGCTAGGCAATGTGCTTGTTTTTCCCCCACCTTCAATAATGCTGGATATCCTATAGGAACCATATAATTACTGATGACACAGCAAGAATGAGAGAAAAACTGGTTAAGTATAGACATCAGGCATCAGTGCTTCTCCTAAACCAGTCATAACATCATGGAAAAAAAGAAATCAGTTCTGCAACAAAATATAATACAAAAGATATTACCTTTAAAAAAAACCCCCACCAATTGCATATTCTCTTCAAACCAGAATGTTTCAATATGAGTGTAAAGACAAAATGTCGCCTCAGTAATGCTACCATATGCCTCTCTTTGTAGCCCATCAGCATGCATTTCTCAAAGAGTTTAAAGTGATATATTTGGGGGGGGGACATGCTGTTATATACATATTCACTTTCTTTGAGAGAATAAGACAAAGATTTATATCAATCTTATCACAACAAGTTGGGGGAACGGGTCTGTCATTTGCTTAAGCTATTCAAAAAACAAT
Organism: Acanthurus coeruleus; assembly: GCA_029814675.1. Taxonomy (NCBI): domain Eukaryota; kingdom Metazoa; phylum Chordata; class Actinopteri; order Acanthuriformes; family Acanthuridae; genus Acanthurus; species Acanthurus coeruleus. The sequence continues at coordinate 1,221,097 of JAPZDT010000016.1, read as the reverse complement.
GATACAGCCTGATACAGTGACTGTGACAGGGAGGTTGCCAGGTTTGGTACAGACATCAAAGCCAAAACCTGAGTTTTCAGCTTAAATTGTTGTAGCTGTACAGAAGTGCTAAATGGATGAATACACTGTTTGCCTGTAAAGAGAGTAGATCCAGCACACTCACTCACCCTCAGACTACAAGCTGCTGCTTGACATAAAAAAAAAATCTGTGAAGCAGTTAGTGAGCTTTAGAGGTGTTGGTAGTTAAACTCTAAAACTTTGGATGGAGGCAGGCTGACTGCTTTCCACTGCTTCCTGTTTTTATGCTAAGCTAGGCTAACCTGACTTCAGCTTTCTGTACTTAGTGCAGACTTAACATTCAAATAATATCAATCTTCTCATCTTACTCTTGTAAAGAAAGTTCATTTTCAGTTTTTTTTCTCCAATTTAATACATAAAGGATGTGCAATACAATACATGGACCACAATGGTGGTTGCGCATACTAAAAGCAGAGATTTTAAATGAAGTGAGGAACTCCCATCTTCACTTTTCTATCATCACTTCAAAGTTTGGCTGTAAGGAAGCAGCCAAAGAACCACATGAAACAATGTAATTAAACAGAACCACTGTGTCTACAAGCTGAAGCATGACCAGCACTGATATAAGCACATACTCATATTCAGGAATACGCCAACTCTGCTGCTTTATGACCACAACCGGAAAATAAAGTTTCTGTTCATTGTTTTTGTAATTATGAAAAGACAATGGTAATAATTCAAGTTTTCAACCAGCCTCAAGCCCATTCCAGATTTTTATTTGTAGCCTGTGACTTTTTTTGTGTTCAGGTCGCCAGGAAATAGGTTCATTACAAACAAATGTTGGCTTTTCCTGAGGCTAAACAGGCTCTCTAGTAATGGCTTGATGTGTGTTACTGACCTCTGACCTTTGTAAAGGCTCTCTAAACATGGGGTTTTCCACTTTACAAGACTTTTAATCTCTGCTGGAGTTACCATCATTATTAAAAGCAGTAGGAGACAAACATTCCTTGAAACATTGATTAATATAACTTGAAGGGGCTTCAAACTTTTCCTCTTCTTTTGCAATCATATCCTGTTTTCATTCTATGTTCTGTTTTGCTGTTGGCCCATTGTATCTTGTTTCTCTTCTCTCTGCAGGGATCAATAAAGTTTTATGCTGGACCTCTCTGAGGATGTGTGGTGAAGTTGTTTTGAATTTTTTAAAAAAGGCTTTTATGTCATCCTTCCACATTCCTTCAGCAGTTCTCTGGGACACCTACTCAAGACCTCACACAGTAAGCACCTTGGACAGAAAAGCACCTTATAATCAGCCTCTGCATTGGAGAACATGTCGTAGCCTGTCCCCATGAACAATGCTTGTGTTGAGGAAACTGGAAAGATCATGTTCAAGGAGCTGAAAGCACAAACAGGATTCCAAGTGGTCACAATCCCCCTTCACCTCCAACTCAGACCCCAGCGGGAGTGCTGACAGTGTACTGCTCTTGTTAGTCCAAAGAAAACACTCTCTCATTTTGGTGATTTTTTTACTTTTAATGCTTGTCTGAAAACAGCTGTTATTTGACAAAGTTTCTGAAAAGTTGAACTTTTAGAGAAATGGGGCTTTGCCTGATGGCAGTAACTTGTACCTCTGATGAACTCATGTGATCTCTGGTATGTAAAGTATCAATCAGTGTATAATTTGTGCTGTATAGTTATTATACAGAAAGGATGTTTAAGAACTTCTTGGGACAAAAAATATCAGCAAAAGGTTTCTTATTTACACATTCAGCTATTTTTTCCATTTGCTGTGTTTGTGTACACCTGAAGAATGTAGGTTCTATATTCACTCTTCTTTTAGCTTTGTTTTGGTCCCTACTAAGTTATCAGAGAACTTGCTACCTCTTTAGATGCAAAATACTTCATCAGTTTACTTTGTCTGATGGTAATGTACGTTAAGTTTATCAAAGTTTTAAGCTTAAAATAGCTGCCTGCTGCCAAAGAGTGTTGATGAAAGCCACAAGAATAAATCAAAACACAAATCTAGCTCCAGAGAGAAATGGTTTTCCCACTTTGCCCCTGACCCCAACTCTAATCAACACTTTGGTGGATCAAGTATCAAATATGGGTCAGCTGTTTAGGTGTCCCAATAGCTTTGGCCATAGAGTGTGTAAAATCTTGGAGACAGTCTGATGAAAAAAACATTACAAGCAGAATCTTCCCTTCTTGTCTACATGAGCAAAAAGATGCAACTTAATGAGTACATGTAAGGCAAAGTCCACCTGCATACCAGAGGTGAGAGTAGATCACATTTTAGCAGATAACACACTGTCCAGCATTGTGTCACGCTAAATGGCAACATGTCACTGATATTTACTCTCCGAGTAAAAGCACAAAGGTCTCAGTAATCTGTCCATTTAAAGGTTTAAGATGGCCCACTAACTAGTGTGAGTCCCAGTGGGGAGGTTGAAGATGGGAGGTGGGAGTGCTGGGAAAGGTCCAAATGTTAAGCTGCCTGGAGCACTCTCAGGGTCCTGTCCATGTTTTTAGTTGATCCTTTTCCTGTTTTGGCAAAGCTTCATGTTACAGTCGCCTTACAGATATAAAGTCAACAAGATGCATCCAGGGAGGCCGTTCTATTTCCAGTCATGATTCCAACTGTGGATTTAGATCTTAACCAAATGGGCAGAACATCAACCTCACCTTGAATTAACCTCAGTTGTAAGAAGTGACCTGTTTTCCCTCCTGAGATGTCATTCTAGAGGAGGATAAGCATCTGCTGAGTGTCATAGACAGCAGGTCTGATGACAGACTAGATCTACATTCCCATAAGCTTGAGGTCGTACTACATGAACTCCCTAATCCAAACTCAAACAAAACATCAGTGTTTCATGGTATGGTACCATTCTCCAGCTGATCCACATCCTCCTTTAAGGGAAACTCCACATTTTACATGTGAGGATTACTTAACATGTCATAAGGGGTACTACTCATCCTGTAGCAGTGGTTGTATAACGTCTTTTTGGGCTCTGAGAGATTCTTCAAGGCTCTGGGTGGTACTTAACCCCAATAATGTCCCCGGTCAGTTTGACCCAAACAGTACCAAAGAGTCCAAAAGGTCGACATGAGACAAGGGTTAAACAAATAAGAAGAAGCACCTTTAAAGTATTTAGACAGCTATTTTCACTTTTGCTACCTTCTGCTTATACAGTTGAGAATGTGTTATTACCCATATTGATTGTCTAATAAGTGGAATTAAATTTTTGAAATCTGCATAGATCATAGGTGTAATCAAAGCCTACAACTCGTTATAGTCAGAATTCTGAGAATAAAGTCCAAACTCTGACTTTAACCTCAGAGTTTGGGCTTTTAACTCAATTTTTTTCTTCCACGTGTGGCCCTTATCCTTCTAGATAGCCATCAACCTGTCATAGCTTCTTGTATGTGTAACTACATAGTTGTAACTTGCTAACACAGTTTTAAGGCTAGATAGCCTGAATATAAATAGCCAATGCACAGCCATTGAACCTCACTGGTATACTCCCAATTGAATGGTTAGCTTGACAGAGTTTTTTTTCGCTAACTAGCCCTCTAAGTAGTTATTAAGTCACTTAGCTTTGAACCACCTGCCTCTCAAGTACATGTTGATGAACTTCTCAGTCCCACTTTCTGGTGTGACCAGACCTTCAAGCAAGCCTATATACATTTTACTAAACAGCAGCCTAAGTTGCTAAAAGTGACAATTACCAGAGTATGGTTAATGTTACAATGCAATGTAAAGGTCACACTAGTAGAACAGTGTTATAAAATTAGCCAGCGAAAGGTACTGGTGATGGTATTAAGACTACAGGATTAAAACATTTCAGTATATTGAGGAGAGCACAGGTGGGATTTCTTGCTAATAAATTCAACATTTTAAACATTTGTACACATATCTTTTCAAATATATTAACTTTAACCCCTGATGATGTCATCAGGGTTATTTTAACTTTAAAACAGAAGAGTTATGGAATCCAGTTAACATATACAAGAGATAGAATGTTAGGATATGACTCTCCTGCTGCCTAGATTTTAACCTTTTTTTAAAAAAAAAACTGATCTCTTGTTAGTCCCTCAAGTTCATTGAGGTGCAACATTACATCACTTTGATTGTATGATATGAATTTAAACAGTTTTGGGCAATGATAGAGTACAAGCTATCAGATGTGTATACGTTAAAAACAAATAAAGTGAATTTTTCCCGAACAGTTCTTCACTGGGTGTTTCCCGAACTGATAAATGTAAGTAATACATTCAATTATAATGTTACTTTTTTTTCCCAACTGAGGTTCTGATATATTAAGTGTGAACATTCAGTTGGCAGAAACAGAAAATGTGCTTAGTATCTGTTTACCCAATCTCCTCCTTTAGAAGATAACATAGCACTTACATGAAACAATAACCAAACATCATAAAGGTCAAGCAACATCTTATAATCCCCCCATCATGATAAAGTAACCCTCCTACAACCCAGCATGATTTTATCCTGCCTTCCCAAAACCACAAGCCACAGTAGGGATGAACACAAAACACACAGCTGTGATGGAATGTGATGTTTCACATAACAAGTGGCTCGGCTCCACAGCTGGGAATGTCTGTTACATCCATTCACAGCTTCGGCTCCTTCTTCTAATCTTAATAATGACAGGGTCCTAGCAGTCAGCAATTTTCTAAGAAAAAGGAGCCATCAGGGAGAGAAGAAGGTATCCTGCTGAAAACATGAGCCGATAACATTTGGCTGCCGTCCAGCAGCACAGTCCACAATTTGCAACAGAAAGTCCAAAAGAGCTCCCAAATACTCCCAATATGCTAGAGCTGAGTTTGTGATGGATGGTTGAAAATGTAGCCTTGTACACTGGTGCATGTAACAAGAAGAAACATGTATGTGTAGTTTTACATACACCATCACTTATAATGGTGGGTTTGTTTTAATTCTTGAAAATCAGGTTTTATTAACTCCATATCTGTCTATGTTACAACATGTGCTGACAAAGTGTTTGATACTTTTATACTACCAGTTCAGTTTACTGAGGCATCAGTTGATGGCCACTTTGTAAAACTAAGAGGCAGATTTAACTTAAAATTACAGTGATGGCAAGGCTGAAAGAGAAATAGAAGATGAAGAAAGACTGACTGACAGTGCAAATGAGAGGAGGAGAAACTATCAAGACAAGAGAGAAGGGAAGAAAAAGGCATCTGAGCAATCATCTCACAATGTTCCTGAACAAGAAAGGTCCCCTGCAGAGTTCTCCACATAGATTTGGACATGTCCTTACCTGATCTGCTAACATCTGGGACTTCTTCTTCCACCCTACCTGCCTGCTCTCCTCTGTTTTCAACAGCAACTACCTCACTGACAGAGACTTGCTCACTCCTCAGGGACAAACTCCACCCACAAGAGAGTGAGATGAGCAGCGAGGGAGAAGGAGGGAGGGACAGAGGCCAAGGGAAGGAAGATCTGTCTGAGGACGCCTTCCTCTTCTTGTTGCCGTCGTGGGATCAGTAATCGGAGCGGAAAAACCTAAAGACAAACACTGGACTGTGAGATCAAAGGCTGGTCCAAAGTGCCTGGTGCTTTAAGGACCAGCTTTGTCATTACAGAACAGAAAGGGTCAAAGATAAAAGGCTTAACAGTGCACGAATGTAAGGAAAACACCAAAAAGGCAGAAACTGACTTGTGTATTCTATAAGTGGACACATACACTGTATAGCCACATCACAGTGGTGTAAATCTTGTACAAAAGCAAAAAAAAAAAAAAGAATTCTGAAATTGAATCTAAATCCTGGTCTTCAATCTTTACAAAAAATGTCTCTATACATTACAGATTTTTTCTTTTCTGCCCTGGAAGTAACGCACTAATAAATATTTTATATTAATAATTGATTGCAAAGCTAAATAAAATGTCAGAGTTGTTACTTGTACTGACACATCTGCACAGGAAATTGGCACTAACTCTGCCTCTCAGCTCTATAAAGCCTTTTAGCTTCCTTGAGCTCAGGGTTTTGGTTTTACAGCCTGCAACAGTAATATTTTAGCTCATCCAAACTGCTCCCATCCTCTAACCTTGTTTAAAGAAGCAGCAACTGGAAGCTGCTTTCAGTGAAAAGGCCTTGATAAACTCGTTGTACAAAGTTAGCAACTAGCTGGAGAGAATAGTGAACTGTGTGTGTATATATATTTGTATATACATGCAATCGTTCACTAACACATTTACTTAACTTTACTTATTTAAAACCATAACCAACTTTTGAGTTTTGTTTTGTCCCAAAGGTATGAACCTTATTCGAAATTCCACTGACCATATCTATGGGAATAGCTGAAGATTTAGAGCTCCCCCTAACAGTCTGTCCTATGGCACACTTAATGAGACTGGATAGGGATGGTAGTTGGTGGTACTGATGGCAGTAATAAATTCTATTAAATATTTATATGCTTACATTTATTAATGTGACCTTTCACAAACACCATTTCCCACCAGGGTTAGATGTTGCAGTTTTGCCAACAAAGGACGTGAGTCCTTGAGGGTTGCAGTCACATGTCTGTTACAACAGCAGGACACTAAACATGGTAGAAGTAAGATGCTTGAAAGTCTCAAAATAACTTAGAAGGGAGTTATAACAAATAGATATTATAGATATTATATTATAGATATGGACAAAACTAGGTTACAACAACATAAGTAGCCTTGACAACGCACTTAGTTTTTTTCTTGGTGCTGTAGTTTTTTCTGTGCCCCAGCAAGCTTCACACTTTAGGTAGAGCAGCAAGTCTGCAGTCTGAGAGGCAAAGCTCAGGACAAAAGTACACACTAGCAGGTGCTGATTATGTTAATTGCTGTGCGCATATGGTAATAACCCAAGGACACCCACATGAGTTAATTAAGATTTGTTATCAGCTTTGTGCTACTCACATGTGCACCAATGATTAGGAAGGAAGTGAAATTTATGGTAAAAAAATAAAAAAGTCAGAGGAACATGTGCTCTCATTCACAGGGATAATTATGCCCTTTAGCAGTTCATGAGAAAACAACAATATTTAGAACAAGACTAAAGGTCTACAGATGTGTAGTGGCTGCTAATTATCCCCAGTCGTATAAAGGTGACAACTTATCTGCTCTTTGCATAAACAAACTAGCCTGCGTGAAGTGTGGTCCAACCAAGTCTGAGGCAAGAGTTTTGTCTGGTAAAACTTAAAAAAAACAGGATCAAAGAAATCCTAAACTAGAGTTGGTGGAAATTTGACAATTAAATGGGACATTGTCAGTGTAAATTATGTCCTTGAGTCAAAGAATACAGAGTTTAAAACATTTGGTTGCACTCTTGGTTGAGTTTAAAATCTTACATCACCTTACTTACCTGAGGACAGGTTTCTTTTATTTATTGGAATTTGGAAGTTTTAAAATTTGTAAGAGAAACAAATAGCATTGTATTAAAGCTCATAAATAAAACTGACATGCCAGAACAACATTTTCAAAAGCCCTGCTAATGTCAGTGAAGTGTAATTGTGAGTACATTCCTCCGAACATCACTGTACCACTGACTGACTATTATATGAACAATGTATTTTTTCAGGGAGTCAGCAGGGGTCAGTATTAACCTGAGAAAATAATGACTACTTAAAATACATGGAATTACATCTAACTGCATGAGTGAACCATTGTCATGTGTCTAATTTTTTTTGCATTATGCAGTGCAAAACAGTTTTATGAAGATAAATAAAAAGTTTAAACACATAAATCTTTGTTATCGCCCAGAAATAATGTTTACACTTGGAGCTGTAATCTGCATAAAGGTTTCATTAGACCAGTGGTAAAACAGCAGAAATTTTAAACGTTTAATTATAGTACCCTATTACACCAGGTTTTTATCCTCCAATGTCAATACACGTATCTCTTGGTGCATCGGTTAACCGTAACACCTCTTTGGTCTAAGAATCTGATATTTGATGGTTATTAAGTTAAATTTGCATTTTTTGTAAGTAAAGCTTGATTTGTGGGGTGTGTTTTCTTTAGCCTTGTTCAGATATTTGTTGTAGAACAAACTCATGTGAAGTTGTATGAAAGTTGCATTTTGGTAAGATTGAGTGCATTCCGCATGAATGAGCAGCACATTAAATCACACTAACTTACAACGTAGAAATAAATTGAAATGTTCAAACATGCACTCACTTGCATGTAATGAGGAAAAAGTGATGCATCTCTGGAGCACAATCCGTCTATCAGCACTTCCACTGTATTTTTTTTTTCTCAGCTGACATTTTGACTGGTCAAAGCAGGAAAAACTATACAACTGATAACATTACCAAACGCTATGCATATTTAGACTAGACCCTAAACTTTAATTTGTCAGCACACAAAAAACAGAGGATTGTAACTGAAATTCTGATATGTAAAATCAGCCATAAAATATCATTATTGAAAATTTGCATTTAATATAAACACAAAGTTTGTTTGTTTGTTTTTGTTTTTATTTTTGTAACATATAAATTGCTGCTACTATGTACTCTGCAGAGGCCATTTGAAGAAAAAAAAACATTTTGAATTATTCTGAAAAACGAATACATCAAAATTGAATCATTATTGCATTGTTTCCCGAACTCAGTCAGTTTTGACCTGCTGAATTTCAATGTATAGTTAGTTTTTCCTTCAAATTATCTTTATGTTTCCTGATTTACCTAAACAGGTTAATCATGCTGCTCCTAAAATGAAGAAAACATACAAATGATCTTTTTTTCATACCAGGACATTTATATGTTGTGATTATTCATTAAATATTACTGCTTTTGCGTCATAGATTTACAACAACATCTTGTGATATTAAACTTTATCTGAAGTCACTGCACTTTCATTTAGCAAAACTAAAACTTTATCTTCAAGTACTTTGACTTACTTCCAAAATATCACATCTTCATTCTCAATATATCAAACTTGTCAAAATATTAAGTCTTTCAACTCTAAATATTTTGACCTAATTCTTGAAATCTCAGTTTTTTTTCCTAAAAATAGGCCTAGTACTCCTCCTCCTTCCTGTCACAGTGGAGTCTTTCCAGTCAGTGTATCAGCCCAGTGGCTGCTTGTTGAGAAGAGTGCAGGATTGTGGCTCATTACTGTCCATGGCAGGGTGTTTGTCAAAAGAAAGTAACATTCCTCAGCTTCAGAATTGGACTGCTTCACTAAGTCCTGACAGCCCCTGTGGTTCCAGCATACCTATTAGTGCACAGACTGTAAGACTAGCATGCCAAGTGGACGTTTCAGCAGTGCTTAGATAGAAAAAGTGCAGATTCAGGATCACTGAGTACGCTTGGACATAATTCATACAAGTGCATATAACTCAGAATGGTCCAAAGAGTCTGTTTGGGATCTTTGGGTGTTATGCTGGTTTTCCTTCTACTGGGCTCCGTCACAGGCCTGCTGCTGATGGATCACCGCAGAGATGCAGAGGATGACCAGGAGCTTAACAAAGCAATTTTGGAAATGCTACATATCAATAAAGTGTCTGCGAGCCATCAGGCCAAGCCACATCCCTACATGAAGACGATCTACCAGCGTTTGGACACTCTGGAGGCTCAAGACTTTGATAGTTCAGATGGAACGCTGGTGCAGAGTTATCGGAGTGTTGCTGGTAAGCATATGAAATGGTCTTCCTTCTTTTTTAAAAAGGATAATCATGTTAATTTTGCTGCTGCTTTTGAACACCTGCAATTGTCTTATAAAAGCCCACTTTATCATGTCAAGTGATGTGTCACAAATTCTGTCTGAATGCAATAAAAGAATTAAAACAAGAGAGTAGTCAGATTTAGCAGATATCCAGGAATGATTTAATGGCCAGTCTAGAGTCTCCTATCACCAAAACACTGACCGTAATATCACTCATGACACTTACAAAAGTAGCTAAAAGGAGTACAGTGTTTTATCAGAGTGTTTTGGTTTTTTTTGCCAAAATCTGCTGCCTGCTACTTTAAATCAAGGACGTTGAGAGCAGTAAGATTAAACCAAAACAGTAAAGTTGTGGAGGATTAAACCAAAGCAATGATCACAAATCTTAGTAGAGTTGAAAGAAAATGGTATTATCTCTGTTGGTTCACTGCTGCAAACAACATCTGTCATGTCTTTAGAATCATTAGGGCAATTTTTAATATAAAAAACATTGATCAGTCCAGCTTACATGGATTAAAAACGAAAGATATAAGACATGTAGGATTTCAAATGCAGTTTCCCATAATTTTTCAAAAACTGAGGCCCTTGCACTTTCTTTCACAAATCAGTCCTCCAGAGTGACAGATGACGTTATTCAGCGGATTTTATAGGCTGAGTAGAATTATTGATGACTTGTAGACTAATTAAATTAACTAAATAATAGTAATAATCTAATTTGTGGAGGGCTACTCTTTTTTTTCTGGTTAAAAGATATTGCATATACACAGCTTAGTGGATGCTATTTTACACAAATCAGTAACATTTATATTGATAAACAATTTGATTGTTGTGATGCTGCTATTTCCAATGATTTTGTACTGAACAACCATTCCATTTTTATCAATAATTTCTAAATTTGTTAACTTCTAAAAATCCTTGAAAGTGTACCTAATCATCCATCACAGTAAATCTCATATCTGCATTTATTGTTGTCAAAATTGAATAACAATAGTTTAATAGCCAAAGTTGGTTTAACGCATATGCTGATTCTCATTCAAAACAGAAATGAATGGAAGCTAACATACATTTAAATATTAAAAACACATTAACCTCTTTTGAAAGTATGAAAAAAAAAATCTTTGGATTGTCCAGGTCCACCACAGGCTCCTCCAGGATGGATCTGGTTCAACATCAGCAACCTGAATCCCTCCATGCTGGGTGCAGAGCTGGTCCTGTTCAGGAAAACCCTCCATCCTCGTCCCATCAGTGTGACTGTCACCGTGCACAGTGTTGCAGCATCACAGGGAGCTCTGAAGGAAAGTCCTGCCCTTGAAGAGAGACTGCTGACCCTGGACCAGCGACCCACCTCTGGATATGATGTGTTTGATGTATCAGCTGTTCTGGCAGTGAAGCCTCTGGAGGTTGTGGGCTTTCAGCTTCGTTATACAGATGAGAGTGGGAGTCTAGTCCTTCATGAAGCCCTGACACAGAGTCTGTACTGTCTGAACAGGGGCTCTCTGAGTGAACCCTTACTGGTGCTTTACCAAGCACCCCCCAACCACATCTAACTCTGTCAATGGGACCACAGTTACTGGTAAAATGTGTTTGATTAAAGCATATCAAATCAATTCT
>JAPZDT010000016.1:684788-696311 GCA_029814675.1 Acanthurus coeruleus | reverse complement strand
TCCATGAATGAAACTCCAAAAAGCAATAAAGGTTAGCCCGTACCCATTGGATGTCCATGAGGTCCTGGACCCTGGCCCATTGGAGGAGGAGGAGGCTGCATCCAGGGGGGGGGCAGGCTGTTTGGGTTAGGTGGCATAGGAGGGCCTCCCATGTTGGGCATGGGGGGAGGGAAGTTGTGGGGTCCTCCATGGCCACCAGGCCCTCCATGCATGCCATGGAAGTTCCTGTTCTCAGTTGGACCAGAGCTCATCCAAGGAGGTCGGTTTTGCTATAGACAAACAGTTATATCAGACAATATTCTACACAAACAGAAGTTTGGAAATCATGGTGATGTCAACTAACCGGTGGTGGCTGGTTATTGTTGGGTCCCGAGGCCCGAGGTGCTCCCCCCTGGGTGCTGGAGTGTCCTCCACCAGAGGTGGGGACGGGAGCCTCTCCCAGCTCAGCCATGAGAGACAGATACTCCTTGTCCATACGAGCCTTGTCTTGGGCCGACTGAGGAGGCTCGCCACCTGTCGCTCTATGAGCAGCGAATGAGCTAGACAAAGCAACACAAACATTATCAGAACATGATATATACCAAGGAATTAAATTACACTTTTGTGAGAAGATTAAGTCACCTGGTGTACTTGCAGTCAGAGGAGATGTGGCCTGCTCCACCACACTTGGTACAGAGGGTGGTGTTGGTAATGCTGCGAGGCTCAGTGTTCTGCCAAGGACGAAGGATCCTATAGAGACAGACACATTCTAAGTCTGAAATTCTTCAGTGATTCTCTGAAGTTAAAATCTTATAATGGACATTCTCATTAGTTTCCATGCTTCTTCTCTCATGCCCACACATTTATTACCAATAATCTTTCAATATTGGACTGTGCATGCTTCACCACTGTCTTAGATGTTTCACTGACCTATTGTCATCTTCTCTTAGGGTGCCATTCAGCCTGGCCAGCTCTCTCAGCTGCATCTTTCGTAGGTCATTCTGATCCTCTGGTGTCTCAATGCCTTGCTTTAGAATGTTGCGAATCTGTAGACATAATTTTTTTTCATCATAACTATACTGTACATTGAATATACTCCAAAAGGAAATTGAATACACATAGAAATAAATGTTTCAATCAGATAATTTAAGTTTTAAAAGCTCAACAAAGAAGAAATGTGTAACACGATTATGATGTATCAGAACAGTTGAGTTGACCTGACCTGCTCCACAGCTTTTTTGACGTTCTCCATTGTGTTGGCAGTGACCAAGGCATGCAGAGGCTCATCTTCCCCTGGAAGCATTTGTCCATCCTTTCGACCTACTTTTCCCTCCTTCACAGAGCCCTTACCCCGGATCATGATCTTAGCACAACACTCCTTTTCAATGTTCTTCAGCGTGTTACCACTGGTAAAACCAAAGAGGAAAACATGAGAATCCAACCAAGTTTGAACTTAACTGACTGTAAACTTAGCAGCTATAGAAGCTTTGGAAACCTGCAACATGACAGTTTTATGAAATCCAATTTACCGTGGACCAATTAGTAGACCAACAAAGTTGATTTCAGGATACTCATCTTGGGGGATCATAACTTTGTCGTTGACTCTGGTCGCTGGAGGCCTACAGAAAACAAATTTAAGACAAGCATTTGTTAGAAGCCATGAAAAGCTTTCTAATTCTCTTTAAAGTCAAACCTATAAAGAGATCCAAGAGCTTATTCAATTGCAGTGCCTTATCAATCAGTAACCTGGACAGTCCCATTATCAAAACTTTTAAAAGACTTTTGATACCCCTTGTGCTTCCACCTTTTTTTTTTTTTTTTTGTAGGGGGCAGTGAAATCCCCTTCAATTTTTCATTTGCTCTTTTTGAGTAAATTCATGCAAAGTGTATCGGTAACCAAAAAATCTTAAAACAGATGGTGAGTGGACAACAAATGAATAATGCATACTTATAGTCTGCAGGAGGTTTAAAGTCAGGGTTGAGTCCAACCATCTCAGTGATGAGGGAGTTACGCTCCTCCTCAATCTTCTTTCGTGTGCGGTATTCACGGGTGTTTAACCTTTTGCCCTCACTGTTGTAGATGGGCTCTGGAGAAGGAGACCTTAAATGGCAGAAAAAAGACAAAAAAAAGGACATCATTAATACCTTTCTAGAAGTGGAGACAGTAACAATTACAAAAGCTCCCTACAGCTAACTAAGACTAAGAATTTCAAATCTTAGTATGGAATTTTGAATCAAAGGGTACAGCCATGTCTTAGAAACAATGATAAATTTGAAAAATAGTTATGGAAATTTGGATCTACTAGGAGAATTCTCAATGTGTGACTCATAGCCACTGAAAGGACAAACTCAAAACAAAAGAAAATTATGTTGGAACTCTGCACTGACAATTCATAGGCTAGGGTCTATTCTTTAAACAATTCAGGGTAAATAGGGGGCAACCAAAACTGTATAGTGGTAATTAACCCAATACACTGGAGGGGCATAAACCACAAGGGAAAAAAAAACATGGCCATAACCAAACCTGCATACAGGATTGTTGGCCTACAAGAAAGGAAAGTTGGAGGTAAGAAAAAGAAACCAAAGCAAAAATTGCAATCTTAAGCAGAAATGCTGGCTTTGAGAGTTGCTTGGTGTTGACGTGGCGGAAGAGGTCCGTACCTCCCCTTGGATGCTGAAAACCTGTGTTGCTGCATTAAGGAGGCTCTGTGCTTGAAAAAGGGTTAGGTTGATGTGGGGTAATTTGGGTTAGAGAAAAGGAATTAAGATTAGATATCCACCTTTTCCTATGCTCTCCCTTCAGAGAGCCGCATTTGTGCCCATATGATGCGAAGAGTGAGGACAAAAAAATACGTTTTTCCTTTTATGATTCAAACTTCCAACGGTGACAACCTGAAACATCCCCAGTTGGTTCTGTCACATTAGATCGGGGAGCTATTTAAAAGAGTGCTGCAGCTCTGCAAGCAGCTCTGCAATCAACTTTTTAGGTTGCTGTGGAAATGTCTGATTATGAATAGAAAGTCTACACAGTGTACAGACAGGGACTCTAGCTAGTAAAGATCAGCTTCACACACTCCTGAGAGCGAGCCACTTCCTGCGGGAACAGATCCTTATGGAAACTATGTCATAAGCTGGCCACTGCTTTTCCAGAAGTTTTCTTCCAGACTTCAAGAGTCCAGAGGGAAAACTGGAACATGCCCCCTTCCCCCCTGGGTGAAAATGTTTAAAAGCCACGTTACGGGAAAACCAGAGATGACCAGCAACAAATAATTTGGCAAGTCAAGGACAAAACCTTTCGATCACTGGTATGTTAGGATGTACGCTACGTATGCCATGAGGTATGTCATCACTGGCAAAAAAGTTACATAATATTCAATAAGTTAGAAAAAAGTCAAGCAAGGCAATATCAAGTGATTGGACTGGTGTAAATCTGTGGTGACCAACAAAATTTTTCAAGGTGCCAATTCATTAGAACTATTCCAACTTTGAAGCTGCTCAAGCTTTAGCATTGATCATTTTACAATCAACACTATAAAATGATTTTACATAGAATAAGGTGTGTTGACCCAAACCTGTGTCAGAAAAAAAATCTCAATACATTATGCATCATACACAGTAAGTATTCATATATTCACAAAGCACTCTACATCAAACACTGAAAGCAAGAAGTGGGTGAAACCATGATGCATAAATGCTAGTTGGCTAAATTTAAATGAAAGACTCAACTGTCAAGTCAAAGAGAAATAATCAAAATATTCAAGACAGTCCTCCTTGTTCTGGCAGTGACATGTTAAATTGTTTAGACAGAAATGCATCTAAACTCAACTTACACTGACCTATATACAGTGGGTTACCCAAGCATTCATATGTCCTGTCCCTTTCACTTTGAACACCTATCACAAAACTATTCTTAATTTAAGTTTTTGTTGGTTATTTTGCTCAATATTGAAACACTCTTTTAATACCTCACAGTGAAACTGAGGAAAAGAAAAATCAAGACTAAACTCAAGAATGGTAGTTGCTCAGCCCAAAGCTAAATTCTCTCTCTGAGGAAAACCAATAGATTTAACTAAGCTCCAAAATGCCATAAAGTAAACCTTGAGTTAAATTTTTATTTGCCAAAATACTGTTTCCACAGTCAAGAAAGAACAAATTGTATACATTAAAACTATTTGTTAAAAACTTTAATATAATTTTGTACTTGGGCAAATTGCTTTCATGCAAGATTTCTTAAAAAGATTACTATATTTTAATATAATAAATTAAGAAAGTTATAGAATTTGTGTCTTACTTTTGATATAAATGCGGACTTAACAAGATCATTTAAAAAAAACAATGTTTTTTTTTCTTCTAAGGAGATATTCACACATCAAACTATCTTAGATGCAGGTGTGTTGGACAGGATCATTTCAGTGTTCAGAAATCACAAGTGCTCTTGATGACAGTTCTGGGGGAATGAAACCTTAGTAAAGTTCAATCAATTCTGATGCTTATCAAGAGCAGTGTGTGAGATTTACTTTTCTGAAGACCGAAAAGACCTTTAAGTTAATATTTACCGTTACCAATTAAATATAAGCTACAAATAATAACAAAAACTGCCCAGTAGCAACCCAGTAGCAGAAAATGCACATTTATGTTTGCCTACTGCCGATGACATGGTGAGCAGTCTCTGAGAGCTTTATAATTATATGAACCTAATTTCCTTCAGTACTTGGCTTTGACAATGTAAAAAAAAAAAAACTAAAATATTTGAAACAGCCAGCCATTCACTTTGAAGACATCTAACTAAATGCTACATCTGCCCACTAATACTACTATGCAATCTCATAATTTGGCTAACAACCACACATGTACTTAAAAATCAACATTTGTCTTCCATAAAGTCAAGAAGGTAGAGAAAATGTTACTGTTCATGGGTTTAATCTTTTTCCGACCTGTCCTCAGGGTTAACAGGGATTCCCAGGTCTCCTGTACGCAGTTTACGAGTCAGGTCTTCAATCTGCAGTTGGACTGGAAGAATTCAGGTTAGGAAAGAAAAACAAGGATGGAGAGAAATGTGGTTACCACAACAACATCATAGAGACAACGCTATACACATTAGAGCACTGTCTCATACATTACTGAGGTAAAGACAAATGTTGAGTATGTTAATTAAAACAAAGAAGACCAAACATCTGGTTGGACTCTTAAGTATGAAACCAATTTATCACATCAAAGGAACACGTTACCTAAAATAAATAAGTACTAGGGACCATTTACATTAGCGTGAACAGGACTAACTTTTTTTTAGACAATGATTTAACGTAGCAACATAGGAAGTGACTAGACCATGGTTTCAATTTAATGGCTGCCAAACCACTGATATTTCAGACCTGAGCTGTAGTGATGTTCCACAAAGACAGGGCTTCACATTTTGTAGCATATTGTGTTTAACAGCTTTGGCATTTTAAGAACAGATCAGGTCTAAAGATCATTGATTGGGCTATATAAGTGTTGTGCATTTCAATTACAAGGTAATCACAGTCACTATTTGTACTCAACAGATCTAACACTGAGGGGCTGCAGTGATATAGAGACAAATATTACATTTAGAAGGCCATGAATAAATAAATCAGTCATCCCATGCACATTATGAAAGTTGAAATGAAATACCGCCCAAAAACAAATATTCACTGGTCACTGAAAAAATTACTCTGGATTATAGAGATGAATACAGGTCCTGTGAATTGTGGTTCACAGCTTTTTCATCTTTAAACGCTTCCCTTGGACAGTTTTAGGGGATCTATTGAATGAGCAAAGGAAACGATAAGTGTGACAGTGGAAGGTGGGCACAAATGAATGTTTACATACCAAAGAACAACAACCATTACCAATGAGTGAATAACATCAATAACGATGCCAGTTATTGACAAAAAGGACTAATCTGCTTCAAAATACCCTGTTGAGGGCCTGTGAAGGCAGTATGTTGGTGCTACACTGCTGCTGGAAGGCATTTGTGGTTTATTCTTTTATTCATTCATTTCTTTTGCGTGATCATTCTTTTTTCTTAAACAGGCCAGACTATGAACACAATAACACATGTTTCCAAATTTATAATGCCCACTGGATTAGCTTGCTAAGTGATTTCAGTATAGTGAATTGACTTGCCATTGAAGCAGCATTGCTCACACTTAGACCAGTATAAACAGAAGCACATTAACATATTAGGACGTTATGATTAACGCCTCCATGCACAGAAACAATACTGATGAAGTGTAGGGGATCAAGCAAGACTGTGAGCAGTGACCTGCAGCTTAGGACAGCAAGCAGTGGTGTTTCATCATTCATCTCAAACTTCTCTTGCTAATGGTGTTCCAATGGTATGCAAACTGTACGACCACAGAAACACTTGCCACAGCAGAACCACTTCCATCAAAGAGAAACAACCTCAATTAACACTGTACATCATCAAGTTATAATCATTGCTCATCAAAAATGATTGCTTTGTCTCAATAGTTGGAGCACAATCAACCACTTTGAGTAATGCAGTACAGTAACTGTAAAATGTGTGGGAAATGTGATTCAAAGTTTTTACTAAATAGCACATCTAATGTGTGCCTTTTGAGAGCTCCAACTGTTGGGAATTCAGCAAACAGGACATATGTTTAACATTAATACTCATATGCACCATGTAAGGAAACTAGAAAATCAAACAGATGTAATTGATGAAACATATTATGGAACCAAACTGCATTTACAATTTACATTGCAACCTTAATTAACATAAGAAACTTGTAAGTATTTACCTATATAGGCTCTCTCCTGATCCCGGGTCAGTCCAGGGGGAATGACAGTGGGCATGCCCGGTATGACTGTCTTCTGATCAGGCGTCTCGCTGCTCCAACGACTCTTCTTTCTTTGTTTCTTTTGACCGAAATCTACCGAGAGAGACGGAGAGAATAATAAACATTAGTCAAAGCTCAGCTGGGTAACGCTATGGCTGTGAATTCAAACGACACTCAACATGACCTTGCTTCTACGTAGAGGTAACCGGAATGGCTAGTTTTCTACTTGTCATATTTAATCAGACGCTAAGGGGTTGCTCTGCATTAATATTTCTTGTGTCCAGGATATGAGTTCTCATTTACCATTGGGCTGGCGTTAGATTAGATGGACTCTAGTACGCAGGTAGAATCCCTATAAAGTTGAGAAAAGAAAACTGTGCCCTTCCGGCTTCACAAGAAAGTTGAACAACAAAATCAAAGTTATATGGACATTCTATCAATAACACAGTACCAAGCTAACGTTAATGTTGCACTAGCAGATATCCTACATTAAAATACGTACATTATTACTCAACAACGGTTCGAGGTTTACTGTGACATGCGACAATTGTTACACTAGACTAGGATATTTACACCCTAGTCAACGCAAACCCAGGTGACTTCATGTTAACGTTGACTGTTGACTTGCATTCGTGGCTAACTAACATTAGCTCAGCTGTCTCCATTTCGTGCCTCGGCTCGATGTGGGGCCTTTAACCCGTGTAACTTTGCTAGCTGGCTAGCGTTAACTCATGCTGCATAAAGTGTTAGCGTGCTAATGCTAGTAACGTTAACGTTAGCTGACGCTCGGTTTACTTACCTTTTGACAGTCCACCCCCTGCAGGTGGAGGTTGTTGGACCTGGGCCGCAAAACCTGTCCCTGGGTTGAACTGATGCGATGGAAATGAAGCGCTTGACATCGCGGGCTGGAAACCCTGTAAAGAAGGAAAGGACGCGGGTGGCCCCGGCGTTGGCATCAACCCGTTCCCTGCACCAGGCCCGGCATCAAATCCTCGTTTAGCGCCAATACTGGGGTGCAACTTCCCTAAAGGAGTTGCGTTTGCTCCCGTGGCCATTTTCGATGTACCCTAATGGTTTAGTTTCTGTGAAACGTCAGACGATTCAGAAATAAACTTATTCAAGTTTAAAAAATAAACTTACAAAGTATAGCCCACAACACCCTTTAACATTACTTTAATCAAAATGGCGCCTCGCAGAAAGCCACAAAGGATGATTCCATGGAAGTCCGCTGTAGTATAAAGCATTTCTATTGGCCTGACCAAACTCCTCCCCATAGGCCGTGTTTTATTGGGTTATTTTTTTCTTATCCTCATTCTGCAAACTGATTGGTTTATATGCCTACCAACCATGTCATGTTTTTATTCCTCTCTACACAACAAACATTAATCCATAATACATCCATGTAACAAACTCAAGAAACTTATCCTGTACCAAAATCTTATGACACTGAACAACACGTATAATCCTTGTAATTATTTTGCAATATCTGCATTAATTTTTAATCGTTAAATTGTCCTTTTATCGCCTCTTCCCATAAATAAACATTGAAATTGAAGGCACTTTATATACCATCAGTGAAAATAAAAGTATTCAATATTAATTACGAGTTTACAAATTATTTAAATGAGTATATATATATGTTTTATAATGAATAAATTTATATGAATACCAAGCAGTTGGAATTTGTGTTTCATCAAATCCCTTACTTACAAAGCTCCTGGCTCCATAACTTTAAATCACTGCTGTTGTCTCAATATAAAATCTGGGCCAGTATGAATGCCGACCTGGCTATTTATTCTAATGTGGCTAGTTATACATAAAGGGCTAAAACATTCACATGCTGATGTTATTTCATTTGCAAGCTAACATATTGTATTGTGCACCCTATTGTACCTGGTCATTATGTCATACATTTTAGATATGGTCCAGAACTTTCAATAGCATCAATTTTCTGCAGACTGAATTGATTTTCCATAAAGTGTAATTTTTACTGAAGTGGTCCACCTTAACCTTGAACTTTTGATGGATCAATGCACTTTGATATTAATGCAACTGGACCATAAACTGAATGAGCACAAACAACACTCGGGTCACTGTCCTTATACTTTAGACATTTTTATTTTAACCTGTAAGAACACAGACAGTCAGCATAGGCAATTGAGTTCATTGTCTTTATTAAACTACAACATATGTTAAAATGTGTGAAGCCTCATATTTATCACACCAATGAAAATCTATTACGTAAATGTGCCTTTCAACAAAAAAACAATCACAATGAACCTTGATAAAAAGTACTAAAACTTCAAAAAAGATTTGACATAAACCAAAAACAAAAATTTAGCCATTCTTTTACACTGTGCAGATCTGTATTTGGTACAAGTGTGGCATTAACAATGTGAACTTACACAAACACCAATACACTAAAATGCACATAATAATACAATAGTTGCAAATGAAAAGAATTTAATAAATTTTAGTGATGTAACCTGAAGACTCACCTTTAAAACATGCACTATGCACTAATTTAATTTGCTTCTGTTAAGTCTAGTCTAGTGTATAAACATATAGCTACTTTCAGAGGGGGAAAAAAATTGTCTTTACAGTATGATGGAATAGATGTCAACCAGGCTACGGATGTACACAGTATCTGCACCTCCACCTCCACGTGTTGGTCAAGCCATCTTTTGCACCAATACCACAACATGTAAAAGGAACAATGAAAGACGGTCAATGGAGGATATGTTTTACTGCATTTTGAAGTATAACCTGGAATGAGATCAGCATAATGTCAATGCATTAACCATTCACAATCAAATCTAAGCACTGCCTATTATGAGTGGCAAGCTTTATGGTAACCTTATTCATACTACCCACTCACCTCAAATACACAGAGGGCTGACTTTCCATCTATATTATTACCAATATTACCAATGAGATATACTGTTTAATGTTTAATTTTCAGTGATTCCAATGGCACTTAGGCTAGCCTATACCCTAAATGTCAGACAGCTCCACCTGCCTGTGGGGAACAAGGATTAGTATGTATATCGTGCCCGCTCAGTGCCGGGATCTCGCGGATGGTCATAGGTAGAACTTCTTGGTAGGGCGGGCACCGGGGAGAGGCGCGAACGCTCATATGTATACCCATCTGCCTCAGCAGGAACTCTCCGAATCGGACTCCGGTCACGTGCGTAGTATGAGGAGACTGGGGCTGGTGGAGGAGGAATGGGGCACTCAAATGGGTCATGGCTAGAGGGGGGCAGACGTTCCCTCATTAAAGCTGTGGAGGAGGATGCTGATGGAGCAGGCAAGGGGACAGCGCGACGTTCTTCGAAATAACTGCCTCCGTAAGAATTGGCCCTGTACTTTTCGTAGTAGTCCACGACCCCGTACGGATCTCTTTCCTCGTAAGGCGACCGTCGCATCGGGTAGGCTGGTACCGCGCCATAGAGTGAGCTGTTGCTCCTGTATGCGGCCTCGCTGCCATACATCCGAGCCATGCTATGTTCAGCAACAGCGCTTATGCCGTAACCTGGGTGCGGCCCATATCTCATTGCACTCTCGTAGCCTGCGCCCCTTCTGTAACCTGCCATGCTGCTGCTGTGACCAGAACCCCGGGAAAAACCATGTACTGGAGCATAGCCACCACCATAATCTGGATCGCCACTGAAGTCCGGTTGATAACCCCTGCTTCGACCACGCCCACCAAATCTCGAGGCATCGTATCCATCAGACTTTGGCTCTGAGCCGTTTCTGTGGTAGCCATTTTGGTCTAGAGGGCATTCTTTGGACCAGTGGCCTTCCTGCCCGCACCGATAACAACCCGATCTGTCTCCCATTCCCGGCGCAGTACGCAGGCGGCTAGTCGAAAGCTTCACACTCATCAGTTTGCCTTAAAAAGAAAAGACCCAATGAGGACTTATGCCTGCATTTATTCCAAATAATGTTTGACATTTTCTGCCTAGCATACAAAAGTTTCCTAACCCACCAGAAAAAAAAGCTACATTAAATTCCTAAAATAGCAATAAGATATTGCTCATGATTTAAGCATTGAAATACTCATTAAAGCTGAAATCCGTAACTTGCCTCACATTTCTCACCTGCAGTGGTAAAAGGTAACTGAGATGCTGATCATACAGTAGCGAAGAAAGTGGAGTTTGTCATGAAAGATTGCACGTAAGCTCGCTATTGGAAGCAGCTAATGTTTAACATAAGTAAGCAAAGTATCACAGCTCGACTTATAATTTCATTGTAGCTACAAGCGTTCGCGTAACGCAAAAATTTGTCATGTGCCCATTTTGTTAAACATGACCAAGGATCATGCAAGTCCTAAATGTATGACCAGACAAACCTTTGAACACGTGCAGTAACCAAATGAAGTATAAACAGAAACCCACATGCATCTATGTTGGTGTTTATCCAGTCCTTAATTGGCCTATGTAGTTGGCTTTGATTTGTAAAAATACATTACATGTACAGATTTGTTCTGTTATAGATTACTTCCAATGTGATATTGACTGTATATGCTCTAACATTCCGAAGAGGTGTGTCCTGACAAGTCAATTATTAACTGTAGAAGGTGCCAGTGTGTGTTTCACAACTGATAGACATACAGATGGATACTACCAATGACATTACGGATACCAGCTTTAAAAATTAATACATAGTGCTGCCTGACTTTTTCCAGTTTAACATTATTCCTTTATCTTTCTCTAGTTAC
>JAPZDT010000015.1:17920734-17934584 GCA_029814675.1 Acanthurus coeruleus | reverse complement strand
TCCAGGTCCAGGTTCAGGTCCAGGTTCAGGCTCAAGTTCAGGAAATTTGATTTACAGAAACACAAACACAACATCACCATGGAAACAGAAAACAAGCTGATAAAAGGTGAATGTGTGTGTTTAAAGAATCATTCTGTCGGCTTCAGCTGAGATGATGTGATGTCACTCTGTGAAGTTCAGTTCTGGTTCTGGTTCAGGTTCAGGTTCAGGTTCATCTGAGGGAACATAATGCCACTCTGTGAAGTTCTGTTCAGGTTTTTTGCACCTGGTTTTATTTTTGACTCTCGTGTCGCCGCTCAGGACGAGGAATCTGCCGCGGATTGTTCGGTCTGACAGCATTAAAACAGTCGACTGAATGAGATGTTTTCTGCTTCCTGTCATGTTTTCTGCTCTCTGAGGTTCTCAGACCGAGAATTCAAGCGAAAGGTTAAAACTGACGCCACAAAGCGTCTGCAGAATAAAACCATCAGTGTCTCGCTCACATGCGGAGCCGACGGAGTCGAGCGAGCGAACGACCACCAACGCTGAGGCTCTTAAAATCAGCTTAATGTTTGAAAAACTCTGTGAAACTTTAAGATCTGCATCTCTCCTCCACCCTCAGACTGCACCCGAGCAGAAAACAAGGCTGTTTATCAGACCGGTTCCACATTCCAGATGAGCAGATCTCACCACCAACGCAGCAGCATCAATATGCATGAAAGCAGTCAGAGTTTCAGTGGCTGAGGAACCAGAACTCGTCCGGTTCTGCCAGAAACGTTTGAGTTTGATCTTTTAAAGGTTCATAATGAGGAGGTGTGAAGGTGTGTGATCCACCTGCAGACCCTCTGCTCGCCTCCTCTCTCCTCACTCTGCTGAGGAGTGTTGATCCTGGTGTGAAACCTCCGCTGTCCTCGTGCCATCCGGCACTTCTGGGCCACAAAATGTCTGCTTGGAGGCCGAGGCTCCGCCGGCTGCCGTCCAGCCCTGCACACACGCATGAATCGCCCTCTTTATGTGGCGTCCGCGGCCTCGCTCGCTGACCTCGTTCCACTTGTCATTCACTCCCGTTTCCATGCCGGAGACGCAGGCGGGAGGAGGGGAACAAGGAGACGAGGAGCCTGGACGCACGACTTGACAAAGAGGCGAGTTTTCTTTAATGTCAGGAGCTGCATGAATTTGGACCCGACGGAGCCGCGGCAGAAACTGAGCGGACTTCTGTTCTCGCTGCTTTAATATTCATGATGTAAACATGGAGTTTCTCCTCACACGCAGACACAGTTTCATTAAAAGTTCAGAGTCTCAAACTTGCCTTCTTCGTCTTCAGCTGCTTTTACTCTCTGCACCTCCTGCAGTTTTACCTCCATCTGCTCAGTGATTCTTTAAAACAGGTCAAACTCATTTTCACCGAGGGCCACATCAGCGTCATGTTTGTAAATGTGAGACTGAATAAACGTAACTGCTCCTTCACATATTGTTGAATAACTGTCTCTGTATTTGATGTAAGTTACAAATATTGTGTCTGCATTTGCATTAATGTATAAATATTTAGCACGTTGCTCTGAAACAATGATAATAACACGGTTTGTCTCCTTGAAGAACAAACATATTCGTTTTCTTATCTTTCATTAAACTTCCTTCTGCTTCAGTTTTTCTCTTCTTGAACATTTTGGGGTTATTTGTTGATATTTTTCACCCATGCTTGTCGGAAAACTTACTGAAGTGGAAACACTGGGAATTGCCGTCACTTCGCGGGTAACAAAATCGATGTGCATTGTGGGAGATGTAGTTTGTGGTCACTGTACACTTTAAAGCAATATAGAATTTTTTTTTATAAATGACACTACCCCCTTTTAAGCTCTCGCGGGCCACATAGATGATGGGACGGGCCGGAGAAGGCCCACGGGCCTTGAGTTTGACACGTGGGTTAGTCTGTTAACTAACCTACGTCCCTCAGAAGACTCTGTCTGATGAAGAACATCCTCACAAATGGTCACGTAGCTTTAAAATGAATAAATTAGTCTTCAAACTCATCGCCCTCTAACTGCTGCTCATCTGCGTCTTCTCCAGCTGTTGAACATCACCATGGGTGTGACCCGGCTGGCGGTGGAGCAGAAGGTTTCAGTAGACATCACCTTTGCTGTGCGTGATGGGCGGTACTACCTGCCTGGGTCAGAGGTCAGCGAACACCTAAGGAAGCTCAGCCTGGTTGAGTTTAGCTTCTACGTTGGTTTTCCTGTCCTGCAGATTGCTGAACGTACGACACACTGGTGCACACACACAACCTGTTTATACACACATACTGCTGATACAACAGTCCTTATAAATTGTTTGACTGTCAGCTGTTTTGGCAATTTGTGTCAATGTGTGTCAAACCTGTTTTAAATGTTGCTCATGCCCACAGCTTTCTTCTACCCTGAGCTGAACACATCCCACCATCTGCGCTCCACCTGGGTCCGTACAGGTGAGAACTACCTCTGCTCTGCTTCTTGGCCCGGTCCAGACCTCTGAACCTGCCTGATAACAGACCATTAACAAACCACTAACAGACCATTAACAGGGTGTCAGACATCAACAATTCTGTCGATTTTTAGCAGACTTTTTTTCTGTTTTTTAGCCAGTTCACCTCCATGTTTTGCAAACAATAGAGATATTTGGACTTAGTTTTTTTGGAGATAGTCAGGTGGTGTATTTTAGTATTCTACTCACTTCCTTTGCTTTGGGATGGATGCAAAAGACCTGTGACAGATGTCTGAAGTTGCTACTTCAAAACATTACTGACCAAAGCATGTCGTCTGTGTTGTCATGGTGTGTCTTGTATCAGTCCTGCTGGGAGTTCAAGAGCAACTGGTATCTGAAAGAAGCTTTAAAGCTCGTCTGGAGAGACGTCTGGCTCTGCTGCTGGAGGAGGGACTACAAGCATCCAGCAGGAGGCGCTGGAGGAGAGCTACGGCTGTGGGCAACAACAGCTTGCAGGTTCATAGATAATGCAGTTTTACTGTCTGGTTTGTTCACCCTGCTCAGAAAACTCTCTCTAAAATCTGAGGCTGTTGTGTCTCAGGTGGTGCGGTTGGCGAGGTTGTCGGGGGTGGAGCGTCCTCTGGAAGTTTTTTATTTCGTGGAGGGACCAAGTGGTGAGCGGATACCAGCTGAAGCAACAGCAGCCACCCTGAACCGTTTGGACCTTCAGAGAGCCGCCATCGTCCTTGGACACCGAGTCCAGAGACCGCTTGCCCAACGTGAGCCAAGAATCACAAACCATTACCAAGCTCTTTAAACCCACCTGATGTAATTTAAGTCAAAATTAATTCCAGTCTGAGAGCACACACACACACACACACACACACACACAAGTGAAAGTATCATGCTGGTCTCTTAACCATCATTTTAGGAGATTTTCTCAGAACCAACAAAAATCCAAAGATTGTTTTCAAGTTACAGAGGTTCAGGCGACACAGTTCGCATTCCAACGTGCAGATTTACAGAAGTCTCATGACTTTGACAAACAGGACTGACACCACCAAGGAGGCAAGACCTAAAGCAGACCACAAACATCTCAAAGTTCTTTGTTCCATCCATCTTACCCAGGATGCTTTGGGAGCTGATGTATGCATCTCAGCAGTGGTCTATTACTTTAATATATGAATTAACAGAAGTGACGTGGAGCCTCAACTCAGCAGATGGTCACATTAAAATCCATCAAAGACACAGAACGTCCAAAAACAAACACGCACATTTTTTTCCTCTTAAGAATGTAAAGTTTTTAAACTGAAGATTTTTGTGCTCAGCCAGTAACATTCACCGAGTATCCCACCATGCATTTCTCACCAACCAGAAGTGTTAGGGGCTGTAATCTTCATTTTAAGACTCTTTTTGGGTTAGAGACTGTTCATGTCTCTCACCTGTCTCTCGCCTGTCTCTCACCTGACCCACCTGTCTCTCATGTTTCTCACCTGTCTCTCATATGTCTCTCACTTGTCTCTCACCTGTCCCACCTGTCTCTCACCTGTTTCTCACCTGTCTCTCACCTGTCTCTCTTATGTCTCTCACTCGTCTCTCATCTGTCTCCCACCTGTATCTCACCTGTCTTTCACCCGTCTCCCACCTTCCTCCAGCTGTGGAGACCCTGTCAGTCCCTCCAGCAGAGACTCAGAGCAGCAGTATCTGGCTGATCGTTGGTGTGGTCGTCCCAGTCCTTCTGGCCGTCTTCATCATCATCATCCTTTACTGGAAGCTCTGTGGCTCAGAGAAGCTCGAGTTCCAGCCGGATGCCATTAACACGATCCAGCAGAGGCAGAAGGTCAGAGGTGAACAGGAAGCTGTGAAGCTGTTTCTGTTTGCATTCATCACACTAACAGCTGATCTGTATTGTCCTCCAGCTTCAGGCTCCCAGTGTGAAAGGCTTCGACTTCGCGAAGCTCCACTTGGGTCAGCACAGTAAAGATGACATCATGGTGATTCAGGAGCCCGGCCCACTTCCCGCACCTGTCAAAGAGGCCACACCCTCTGATGGCGGAGACCTCAACACCCCCAAATCTAAAGGATCATCCACCAAGGCTGCTCGGTCCGGCCGCCGCAGGGGGAGGTCCGACACACATTAGGGCTTTTACCCCAATTACAAAAACGTTCTTTGATAGAGCTTTAAAGAACTTCTATATTTTCCAGAAAGTTTACAAACTATTCTCAAAATGATCCAATAAAGGTTGTGAGTTTTTGGTAACACTCTCTCTTTTTAAAAGTCTTCTCAACATTATCTGCAGGTAGGCTTGCAGAATTTTATATTTCTATCTCTTCTGTCTCTCATCTCTCAGGCTCAGCCCATCAGACGGTGACTCGCTGGGCAGCGACCAATCAAGTGGCAGAGAATCAGCAGAAGAAAGCACTCGAGCTGTGGCCACGCCCAGTGAGGGGAAACAGCACAGGAAGACGCCCAAAAATGGTCAGAGACACTGAGACATCATTACCTGAACTGATGTGTTAGTGTGTGTGGGAATGTGTGAAGAAAAGAGAGGAGGAAGATGTGACGGAGGGATGAATGAGGAAGACAAAGCCGTTGTTTCATTTTAATGAACATCATCTGTCTTTTCTTTCAAATGCTTCTGGATCAAAGGGCGGAGCAAGATGGGTACGTTTATCCCTTCATTCGTCTCCTGCTCTGATCAATAGTTTCATATCAGCATAGAGTCAAATGCTTCTGTCAGCAGGCAGCTGGTGAAGAAAGTGGAACATCTGGCAGCTAAAGAGCCACAACAGTTAAAACACAGCAGATTCATCCAAAGACGTGATGGTTTGACAGAAATACCTTCAATCCTCTGAATTGCCGTTATCAGCGTGTTCATTCATGACATGAATGCGCTGAAATGTTTTCAGTGGCTAATAATCAATTTTTAAGGATTGTTAGTTAAATGTTGAAAAGTTTTCTAAGATTTTAAATGAATAAATGTTAAAAGACACATTTAAGGTAACATCAGATTTAAGGGTTTCGATAGTCCTCTCTATTTCCTGACAAAGGGCAGCATGTGACATCCTCTCAGCTCCCTGATTGGCTCAGGTCTGACTGCTCCACTTAAAAGTTGCATCTGAAA
Organism: Acanthurus coeruleus; assembly: GCA_029814675.1. NCBI lineage: Eukaryota > Metazoa > Chordata > Actinopteri > Acanthuriformes > Acanthuridae > Acanthurus > Acanthurus coeruleus. The sequence continues at coordinate 17,929,023 of JAPZDT010000015.1, read as the reverse complement.
GACCACAAGATGGCAGCAGAAGAACAAACATTTTTCCTCGGTCCTTAGACCCTCCATCTACAAAAGAAAAAACTCCCTGTAGATCCTTTAATTGGTGGAGGAAATAGAACAACAGTAACAGGTGAACTGTAAACAAACAGATCAGTTTACTAAAAAGACAATTTGGAGGATCAAAATGGCTTTAAATTCTGTCTGCATCAAGAAAAGTGCAGTGAGGCATTTCTCAGTGAATTCTGAGGGTTTAAAATGTCGCCATGGTGACAAAATAAATTGATCCTAAATTGATCAAAAGTGGGACAGAACTGATTTAAGTTGTTGTGAAATTTCTATGTGAAGCTGTTTGATTTGGTGATTTTTAGTGCAGTGCACCATGGGAGTTGTAGTTGGGGTCAGTTTTTATTTTTTATTTCCAACGGTTCGAACCCACCTGTGACACTGAGAAAGGAACTAGAGATTTGTTCACCTTTTGAGAGATTTTAAGTGAACATTTTTGATCTTTATCTGGATTGGTTCCATCAGGCAGCGGTCCAGATGAGCTTCTCTCCTCATCCTCCATCTTTGACCACGTTGACCGTCTGTCTCGCGGCTCATCTGATGGCACACGTCGCCAGGCCAATAAGGTGCAGCTGATCGCCATGCAGCCCCGTCCCAGCCCGCCACATGCCCCGTCCCAGCCGAGCCCCACGCTCACTGAAAAGGTCAACACAGAGGTGAGACCTCTAAAAGACATCACACCCTCATTGCTCACCACCAGAATGACTGAGACTTGTCAGGCATCGTCCACCTGTTTTGGCCTGTGTTCCTGCAGGTGGCGCTGAGACACAAGTCGGAGATCGAACATCACAGGAACAAACTTCGGCAGCGTGCTAAGAGGCGGGGTCAGTGTGAGTTTCCCTCCATGGACGACATCATGGATGCATTCGGAGACGGACCAGTGCAGGGTGAGGTTGCGCAGCGTCTCTACAGCTCCGCCCATGACCACATGGACTGCATCCTGCAGGCTGATGCCCCATCGCCCCCGACCCCCACCGACTCCAGGAGGAGGTCAGGCTTCACCTGAGAAAAATCAGAACTGATTGGACTGCAGGTCCAGGTCCACCATGAAACCATGTTTTCTAACTGGTACCTTTGTGTGTTTGTTCGTCCAGAGGGAGGCGCTCGCCTCGGGGTCGGCGGGCTCAACCAGGCCCTGGAAGTCTTCCTGACACAGACAGAGACCGGCTGCTCACTGACCAGAGTGCCACCTACAGGAAATACCCAGGACTCAACAACGTGGCCTACATGGTGAATATCATGACGATGTAATTAACACCTTTCATAACTGCCATATTAGATCTGGACGACACTGAACATCTGCTTTGTATTCTCTCTGCCCTCTCTCATATAGTCAGACCCTGACCTGCCGCCTGAACACAGCAGCCCCTCCCCTACTGATGAGGTGTTTGATCCTGCCCCGGCCCCACCGCCCTACATGCCCCCCCAGCCCTCCATCGAGGAGGCACGGCAGCAGATGCACTCCCTCCTGGATGATGCCTTTGCCCTGGTGTCGCCGTCCTCACAGGGCAGCGCTGGGGTGAGCGGGGTAAGCCCGGCCCTGTCCGGCCCTTCCCCTCAGGCCCGCCCTTGTGGCAGGCAGTGGGGCTCTTTCCCAGCAGTCCCCTCTCACAGCCCATTTTCTGCAGTGAGTGTGTCGTCCTGCAGCTGTGGCCATTTTCATTCTGTCTTCACTCTTTGTTAAGTTTTTTATTTTCTTTTTCTTTTTCTCTCCCTCATGTTGCAGAGGTATGCAGAGCTTGGAATGTCTCCCACATCCATCCAGGGCCTGCTTCAAAGGTCGGTGCACCCAAAACCAGGTCCAGGTCTGTCAGCTGGACCTGGAGAGATATTGATTGTCTGTTTGCCTTGTTCAGACAGGGCCTGAGCTCAGCAGGGTACATCTCCACTGGAGACCAGCTGCAGGAGTCAGTTTACTCCAGCAGAGGGCAGTATGAGGACCCACCCTCCTCGTCCAGACCGAGGCCTGTAGGGGGAAGCACAGGTACAGACGACGTACTGATCACATGCATTGCTGATTTCGACTTGAGTCTCTGTTGTGATTGTTTACAGGCGCACTGACGTCATTAAAGAATGATGCAACACACGTTTGGCCTCTCTGTGCCGATGACACACTTCTGACACTGAATCACACTCTTATCTTTAGACCGGTTCTCACTCTTGTTCTTTCATTTGCTGAATGAATTTGTTGACCTCCAGGTGCACAACTCCACCACTTGACCCAGGTGGGTTTGTCAAGTCAGATTGGTGCTTATCCTGGGGTAGGTCGCAGCATGTCAGGTCCCACTGGCTCTAGCTGGAACCAGCAACACTCAGACCAGGACCTCTCAAGACCAGGAGCCAGCAGAGAAAGTGTGAGTTGGCTGTTGGGAAATAGCAAGACCAAACTGGGTCACACTGAGTGGTTCTGTCTTTCTGTTCTCGTTGGCATTTTTGTAAGAGATAATGTAAGGAACAGATCAAAGCAGTCTTGATTTGTCCAAACTTTTCCAGTCCTGACCAATCCAGGTCTGTCCTAACTAGACCAGTGCTTAGCAAAATTGCGCAACCCACCAATGATGGTAGTTTTCAGGCTTAAAAAGTAACCCATGACATAAATTTCTTTGCACTTTCTTCTTGTGTCATTTATCTGGATTCAGTTTCTGGTCTTTGCATCACTTTTTCCACCCTCTCTTCCTTCTCCGTGCAGGTGCTGTCGTTTCCTGAGTTCTCCTCTTCCTCTGTTTTCCAGATGCCCAGCTCCTCGTTGCGTGACCCATCAGCTCCACCTCTTCTCCTGACTTCACCAACTCCAGAGTACCCACCAGAGGATGCCTCACCTTCTGCTCACACCTCTGCCTCCCTTATAAAGGCAATTAGGGAGGAACTGCGGCGCCTTGCCCAGAAACAGGCTGCAGTGACGAGCTACCCCTAAACTGGTTTGTATCAGGACTTAACTAGTTTCAACTAGTTCAGTCAATGGTTTTAAACCACTCTCAGTCGGTTAGGACTGGATTTAAACTTCAAAACTGGACTCTCTAGAGCTGATCTGCATCTGTGTCGCTAAACCCAAAATAACTCTGGACCATGGTCCGCATCCAAAAAAACAAGGACAGTGTCTCCCAACTGAAAGACCTCCGGTACTTTACAGGGTCCCGTCTGTCTGACCTTCATTCTTCAGCTCCGTGTTAGTTGGGCAGGAGTTTGACTCACATTTCAACAGAAGTGCTTCCTAGAGTTGATCATTTAATGATTATCCTTCCTGATCTTTATGACCTGCTTGAATGGATCTCCTCCTCCCTCAGTCATCTGGAAAAGAACCTCCCTCCTGACCGTACAGATTTGGATGGTAACTCTTTTCTTGAGCTGAAGGTCTCTCATGCTCTTGTGAACCAGATTGTCCCCCCAAACTTCCAGTGGTCATTCCTGATCTTTTAGATTGTTTCATCTATTGTGGAGTTGTGGAGCAGTTTTTCCCTCTTGAACCTCTATTTCTGGAATGGATCATCCCTTCTTAACTTCCAGTGTGTGGTTCCTTTCTGGAGTCCTGGAGTGAATATTGGCACTCTGACTCTTCCCACTGGACGGTGGATGGTCCTACTCTATTGTAGAACAGATTATACTTCCTGAAGTTCTGGAGGAGATGGTCTTTCTTGAATGTTTGGAGTTGATCAATTCCTCTTGAGCTTCAGAAGCAAATTCTCACTTCTGATTCTCTTGGTGATCCAGACTTTCCAAGTGGATCATCCCTCCTGACCTTACAACTCAATTGTTCCTGGAGTTATAAATGGATTGTACCTCTGGACCTTCTGTGGTGCTAACCGTCAGCCTCATGCCATCTTCTCATTGACCACTTATTGCCTTCCATACCTACATCAGACACAAGGATTAGGTGTCTTCATAAATCATATCTGTGAGGTCTTTGCAATGCCGACAGCTTGAGGTGGCGTACAGTCCTACGTCAAGAAGACACAAAACAGGAAAAGAATATATATAAATAACTATAAGAATAAATATAAATACCTGTAAAGAGATGGAACCCCAATGAGCACAATATTAATGTAAGAGTATTATTGGAGTATTGAAATGTTACTTATTTTTATTGCTTATTTATGAAAATATACTTTAAATCCTTTATTTTGATCAAAAAAAGACCAAACTACTGTTGTGTGGTTGAATCCTCTTGTGTTTGAGCTTGCTGTAGATTTTGAGCCAGCGTTCTTCGTGGAGACATTGCTTATCGTAGCTGCTCGCTAGTGTGTTCATGTATTGGTGGCAATGAAAAAAAAAATACTGCTTATGCATCACTTTGATATGAAGTTTTGTCATCGCTGATTTATTGCTTCTATCAATTTGTGGACAGAATGATATAGATGAGTTTATTTTGTGACAGGTGCATAAAAGTGTTTCTGCACAGGGGCAGAGATGCAAAACCAGTCATTCATCACAACCAGAAGCTTACGCTTGGCCTCTGAGGCTGAAGCTTGTAATGTTCCAGATTTCTACCACTGACTGATTGTCTGAGTTACCCAGATATTAACGGTGGCTCCCGTGTAAGCAGTCCATGGTCTCACTTGTATAAAGTTTATCATGCACTGACAGACTAAACTTGTGCAAAACAACCACAAGATAAATGGAAAATGGAGAGATGTCTCCATTCCTTATGAGCAGCGAGGTAAGTAGATAAACCAAACACTGGTGTTAGAGAAAGTTTCATGTTGTTACTTAAACCAACAAAAGTATTTTTTCTGCCGTGGCCTTGTTAGGAAAACTCAGACTTAGTTTGTAAGGCTCAGCTCTACAACTTAAGACTGGACTCAACCTCTGGACTCAACTCTGAAGAAAGAGTCCAGTTTATGAAGCTGCTGAAATGTCTCACTGTGCTTTTGAAGGAGTCTCTGTGGCTGAATACAAACATCCACTCGTTAGACTCGTAGACCTGAACTGAAGTCACATATATGAACAGTATCGTCTCCTAAAGTGTATCAGGTGGCTCAGCAAAGAGAGGAGAAAAATGCTTTACTCTATAACTTCCATGGAGATGAGTTCAGGTTGCTCGTCTTGTAATAATCCTGTAATCTCAGTATTTTTATTTATTAGTAGGGTTGTCAGTATTATGCAGAGCACAGATGTTAAGGGTGGGTGGTCCTATGTGTTTTTCTTGGTTGGCTAAAAACACAAAATGCAATAAACCTAATTAAATTCAGGTTAGGGTTAAGGTTATTATGATTCAGGTGATGAAAAGGATTATTTTAAGAAGTACTCTTCCTAGTCTTTTTTCATCATCACATCCATTTCACCGGGAACTACAGGTAGACTCTCTGGAATCTGCGAAATCCCACCTGAAGCTGCTTGCAGTTGATTGGTGGATGTAGACGAACTTACGGAGAATTGTTCCATTAAGCCCAAACTCTAAAACGCTTCACTCAGCCTTCCTCTTGATTTACTGGTTGTGCAGCTGAATGACTGGTTCTGACTGGTGCTTCTCTGTGCTGATTGGCTGTTTTCTCTGTAGTGTTGTGAGAAAGTCAGTCGCTCGTAAAATTGGTCCCACAGGGTGAAAGCGGGTTTGTTCGTCTCTGCACTCTGCTCTTCTTCAGCATGTTTGACTAAGTTTGAGGCTTAAGCTACTTGTGATGTTCCAATAAATGTTTAGCATGCTGCTAAATGATGATAAAAACAAAGTTCAAATAAGTAAAGAATTGTTCCCCATCAAGTAAAGAGTGAGCAAAGAGTGCCATGATACCATCATTCATTCAAACACGGTAGAAAAAAATATATATATATGAAACTTCATGGGGTTTTTTGTTTTGCATTTCCAAAAGATATTTTTTAATCTAAATAAAGATGGATACAGTAAACAGTGTATAAAAGAAAGTGGATACGGTGTTAAATAGAAAACATATAAAAATATATTGAAAATATTATATCTGTAATTTCTCTGCTGAACGGACTGAAAGATCTGCCGGGCAACAGGGCCAACACATCCGTCATGGACCAGAAACCAACTGCAGAACTCTTCACTGGCTGGAGACTTTCTGATTGGACCAAGCACCTGTCTGTTAAGCTGTAGGACTTGGCCACGCCTACAGGGTTATATGGTGCTAATTCAAGACTTAAAGGTGTGTCTGAGGGTCCTCAGATCACACGTGAAACACGAAAAAACAATTGAAATTCTGCAGGTGTCCGGATGGGAGAGAGTTCATCTTCTCGTATCAAACTCTGGATTCAAGCTGCTGCTCTGCAGGTTTCACAACCTTCTCCTGAATGTTTCCTTCAATGTTTTCTATACTTTCTGTGTTTTCTAAATCTGTGAACCTCTGTGCGAATCCAGCAGACGACCAGTCGCACTGTGGATGTTTACTCATGACACAACTACTGATTCACTCTGGAAACACTGAGGCTCATCTGGTACCAACATGCGACGACAGCCCTGAAAAACATGATGTTCCTCCAAATGTGGAGGAATGTGGAAACACGATAAGACAAAGTAGAATGCAGAAACAACAGGTTACTGACTGTTGCATACAAGTGATATTTGACTTTTGCACACATGATCAGCTGAACATCCTGCGGACTGACCAACAAATGCAAACTTGTGCACACAAGTATTAATATGCACAAGTCGACTTTGGGCATAAGATGAAAAATCCAGTCTATCAGGTTTCTTTAAATCTGTGACTTGATTTTCTGATCTGCACCTGTGGGCCTCGCTCTAGAACTCTCTGTTAACCTGAAGTCTGTATTCAGAAGATAAAACAGTTGGAAACTAATTTAATTCTCATTTAGTTGTGTGTTTTCACGTCTTTACTATCGTTAGTGAGTCATTAGTTTTGTCAAGATTGAACTTCCGTACAGGTTTTTGCTCTGAGTCAAACCACATTCCTGTTGCTCCTCTCTGGACTCTGTTCCGACATGCAGCCTCACTGAGTTCAAACCCAGACCAGGTGAGTTCACATCAGTCCAGGTGTGATCCAGGTAAATCAGTGAAGCTGCTTCGAGGAATCAGAACCTGAAGGACAAATTATTTTAGTATTGAATCAGTGAGGCGGGAACACTGCCAGCAGCCTCACCTGCACGACAGCAGCCAGGTGAGAGTTCAGCTGATCTGTCATGTGACAGCACCTGTTCTACCCAAACTGTGTGTGAGCTGCATCTGCAGTGTGTCGAGTCTGAGAGACTGTGTAGACAAACATTAAAGAGATGTGTTCAAAAATCCAAACTGTGGCAGCTTCTTTTCATCATGTTGACACCGTTAGCGACTCATCTGCTGCTGTTACAACTGATGTTCAGCAATTAGACCGATCCCTCCTCTGTGGGAGGACACAGGGTGAAGTCCTGCCCCCAAAAATACAACACACACACACACACAACCACAAGTTCAAGTTTATTGTCATATGTATAAATACAATGAAATTCTTGTGCTCTGCTTGTCTCTGCCTGATCACAACTTCACAACCCCTCCAAGAAAAGGTGCAGTGTGTCTGCGTCAGCTGTTCCCGAGTCTGTGGTGTGATTCGATGCTACACTAACGTCTTTTGGAGGAGCGTGAACATGGACGGGTGGCTGCTGTCCTTCATGATGCTCTGATCGTTTTACAGCGAGTGCTGTAGATGTGGTCTGTGCTAACGATTGTGACTGACTGCAGTCTTGGACATCAGGCTGCTGAACCACAGAGACGCAGCCTGTCAGTGCACCGTCTGTGCTGCAGCCGCAAAAATCTAACAGAGCTTTTAATTTAACAGAGCTTTGGTATTTGAGCCAAATCCCCTGAAGTTCGGTCCTTGTTGGGATTTCTTGAGGATGCAGTTGGTGTTCGGGGCCCACGAGAGTGTGTCTGTAGTGTGTGAACCCAGAAGTATGACGTTACTGATCGTTTCTACAGGTGACCCATTGATGGAAACAGGAATGTGATTTTCTCTGGATTTTCTGAATCGACCATGACCTCTGTCGAACAGATGTTTAAGCAGAGGTTGTTTTATGGAACAACAGTTAGATCTTCTGTTTCCCTCACACAGGCGCCGTCCTCATTGTCCGTTATTATCATTATTATTACATTATGACCATGTTGTTCATACATTTGGCTGCAGGCTTCAACAGGACAACAACATGAACTGTGTAGTAAAGGACAGAGGCGGGGCGCGCGCCGCTCCTGCTGGTTGATTTAAATGAGATTTAAGCATGTAAACACACACACACACACACACACACTGATCGTATTTTAAAATCAGATGCAGATCAGGTATCGATATAAAC
>JAPZDT010000015.1:17897016-17908443 GCA_029814675.1 Acanthurus coeruleus | reverse complement strand
ACCATGTCTTGTGGTTTCTCCCACCCAGTAATGATGCAACCAGGTCTGACCTAAAAAAGCTGCCTGCTTTGCCCACCCAGGCCCTAAAGGAGCACCCATCTTTGGCCTATTGGTGAGAGACCAGTCAGTTATCCAGAAAACCACCGCAGTGTTGCACAAGCTCTCCTCTTATTGTTTTTTCCCTGTCTTGACAATTTTTCTTTCCTGTGTTTATTGTACTGTCTCACAGTGAAGATCGGGTCATAGAGCATTACAAGAAGCTCAATGGGCAGTCCAGAGGGCAAGCTATTGTAAAGTAAGTGTGTACCTGTGTGTTTGTGTGTCTCTGCTTATGTTTGTTCAATGTAAAGAAAGCTTACATGTGTGTCTCTCTGCTCTTCACAGTTATATGAGCATTGTAGAGTCTCTGCCCACATATGGAGTACATTACTATGCTGTAAAGGTACAGTTTTACTGCTCTGCCTTTTCTTTTTTCACACACTCGTGCACCACACACATTTTTGTTAACTCTGGACCTGCAAGCAGGCAGTTTGGCATTTGGAGATATGATGGAGCCTGAAACTATTTGTCAATCCAATACAAATCCCACACACATGCACAACTTTTCCTGATTCTTTTTTTTTTTTTTCTTGTGCATTTTAGGACAAGCAGGGGATCCCATGGTGGTTCGGTCTGAGCTATAAGGGCATCTTTCAGTATGACCACCAGGACAAAGTCAAACCCAGAAAGGTTAAATGATTCCATCTGATCTGCCTGCAACACATGCTAAACTGTCCTCAGCACAGCCTTAAGTTCTATTTTAATGAGCTCTAAAACATTTATATAAAAGGTTGTGATTGTGAAAACCTACTTTGCTTTGCATAAAATGCATGACATCTAAGATATCCTCTAATTTTTGGCACCTCAGTCTTTTGTTAATATAAACGTCTTCTCTAGTCTTCTCTCTGTGTCTGCTTGTTTCCATGGTCACCACCATCCATTTTTTCCATTCAGTGAATCAGGATATTGTGTTTGGAAAGAACACTAACAATGCTGTACAAATACTACTGTCCAGAGACGTTCAGTCTTGGAATGTTTTGCATCCTTTCCTGCTTTTATTTCTGTGTCTCTGTGAGTTGTGTCCTCCTCCTAGTAAAAGCACCCAGTGGGTCATCTGTAGGAGCCTTTGTCACCTCTGACCTGTGGTCATGTTTAGGGCCCAGATCTCTGGCATTAGCCCTCTCTTAAAGGGTGTTAATGAACTTAACAGCATCCTTGCATACTGACCGACCACTAAGACACTCACTCACACACACACAAAATGATACTCTGTTGCTCGTTAACCTACACACAGTAACACACTCACACGGAATTTAGACTGAACTCTGCATTCAGCACAATGATGAACACTTCCTGTCTGCCACAACTTTCCTGTTTGTGACTAGCATTGTGCTCTTTTTGTCTGTGCGTGTGTGCCTGTGTGTGTGTCCTTATTCGAACATTTTACTCTGAATGACTGCCTCACAACTGAGAGCCGACTGACACAACATAAAATGTCAAGTTTTGGCTTTCTCCGAGGTGAATGCTACAAGAAAAAGAGAGAGAGAGCAATTTAGATAGGGAAGGAGGAGAGAAAGAGTTAATAGCATTCCCATACAAGAGACTTATCAAGCATTCAGCTGCCATGGCAACAGTCAGTGTGAGTCATTGGTCTGTCAAGCTCCAGCACTGACCCCCTCGCTTTTCTCCCGTCTCCCTCTCTCGCTTTCTGTCTCCCTAAAACACTCACATGCACACACACATTTGGAAGCTGCGAAAAAGTAAGACCGCACCTTCCTCACCACGCATGTGTGATTGTAGTTTGACCCAAAGGAGAATTGTGGGCTGCATGTCTTGTTAATGCAGCATCACAAGACTAACTGAGTCCCAGTGAACACAGTGATGTGTTTCTTCACTGCAGTCATAAGGCAGACAAAAGAAGGTGGGTGGAGCTCCTTTGTAAAGCTGTTCAGTGTTTCACAGGAAGAGACACTCATAGAGGTCACTAGGAGCTTTTTGTATGTTATGGTTATAGTGAGACATTGCTTTTTTTTTCATTGCTTTTTCAACCATTAGAAGGAAGAGCAGCTGATTTGGTGATTAGTCAGTCAGCCCACCAGTCCAGTACCAGTAACCACTGACTCAGAATGTAATCAGTGGCTGATCACTGCTCGAGTTATCAACGCTGTGGCTCAGCGTGGTGGAGGAGGAACACCAATTATGAGACATTTTAGGCCAATTACCATCTTTTTGCACAGTAAAAGTGGTATATACTCTTAAAAAACTCTTTTTATTCTCCTTTCCTTAACACTCCTGAACTGTTTGTGAGAGCAGGTTTCAGGCGCAAAGAGTTCAGAGGGAAGTTGGCCATTGCCATCACAGCAAACTTTAAGAACAGGAACACCACAGCGGAGGCGAAGGTGGAGGAGATCAGCGGAGTGGCGTTTATCTTCAACCAGAGGTTCTTCCAGGAACTGCGACAGGAAACTGGTATGAAAAAGTGGTGACAGAGTGTGTGAAACCGTCGCTCCTCCTCATGTTTTCATGTCTGGACCTTTCAGGGATTGATCTGGAGAACATTGTGTACTACAAAGATGACACTCACTACTTTGTGATGACAGCAAAGAAACAGAGTCTGTTGGAGAAAGGAGTCATTCTGCAGGTAACCCACACACCTGGACACCGACAGAGCTGAAGTACAACTGAGTGTAAGATGACGGTAAAGTACCTGTTCTTCCTGCATCAGGACTTTGCAGACACTAAGCTGCTTCTCTCTCGGGGAAACGTGGACCAGAATGCCTTGCAGGTGTACGCCCGCGAGGCTGCCGACTTCTCCACCAATCACCAGCTGCCGTCCTTGGACTTTGCCATGAATCACTACGGTCAGCCGGACGTCGCCATGTTTGACTTCACTTGCATGTACGCATCCGAGAATGCCGCCATGGTTCGCCAACGCCACGGACACCAACTGCTGGTCACACTGGTGGGAGACAGTCTGCTGGAGGTGAGACAGGCAGTTTGGTGGAATTGAGACAGGTGGAGAGAATGTAAGGTCACACAGTGTGAAATGATGGGAAAAAAGACTAAATTAAGGTTGAATTAATTAAGATTAGGAACATTTATCTTCCTAAATCTGACAGACAGTTGATTTTGAAGAGGACTTTCTGTCTGTCTGTCTGTCTGTCTGTCTGTCTGTCTGTCTGTCTGTCTGCAGCCCTTCTGGCCAATGGGAACAGGGATTGCTCGAGGGTTTCTGGCAGCTCTGGATTCAGCTTGGATGATCCGCAGTTGGTCTCAAGGTGGCGCTCCTCTGGACGTCCTGGCAGAGAGGTCAGTGTATAAAGCACCTATATTAACATGCCTACACCTGAACGTGACCCACCTGCTGTCAGAGAGACAAGGTGTCTGTTTTACTTCAGTGACAACTTGTCTGTCTGACTTCCTGTCCGTCTCTCAGGGAGAGTTTGTACCGTCTCCTCCCACAAACGACTCCAGAGAACCTGCAGAAGAACTTTAGTCTGTTTACTGTCGATCCAACAACAAGATACGTGAACATCAACCGTCTGCTCGTCACACCTGCCCAGGTACACTCACACACATACACACACATGCAAACACACACACACACACACACACACACACTCTCACACTCACACACACACACACACTCTCACACTCACACATTAACAGACAACAGCTCCAGCTCATTAATATGATGAACATAAATGTTATTCTCACACAAACAGGGACAAAATGCAAGAGAGTAAATAAAAAGCACTTTCATCGTAGTAACAAACACTGCACTGGTTTTCTGACAATGACAAAAAACTTTATACACTGTCTTATGGAATAATTCAACAAAGAGTAAAGTAACTGATAAAAAAACTAATTTCTCAGACTACACAATCACTCTCATAATTAAAATGAAACCAGTCATGCATTCGCAGTCGAAGCCATCGTGTTCTGACATTGATGTTTCATGATGTTGATTTGATGATTCGATAAAAATGATAAAAATGTGCGTATTTGGACTGATGCTCAACTGAACATTTAGCAAAGATAAACTGATTTTAACACAAGTTGGCATAAAAAAATCAAATAATTTTTTTCAGGTAAGACACCTGGTGGATACAGGTGAGGGGGCAGGTCTGAATACAGACTGTGTGGACATCATCCGCCTGCCGTCCCCCAGATTCCTCAGACAGGGTGAGTGCAGTTTAATCATCCTGTGAGGAGTCATGACTCAGTTTACTTTAACCAATAACATGATTGGTCCTCCGTCTCGTCCTCTCTCATGTGATTGGTCCTCTGTCTCGTCCTCTTTGACAGATTCTTTCTCCCAGTCCAATAAGCTGCTGACTTGGTGTCAGGAGCAAACTCATGGTTACCGAGGTGTTGCCGTTGGCGACCTGACTACATCCTGGAAGAGTGGCCTCGCTCTTTGCGCTCTGATTCATCGATATCGTCCTGATCTCATGTAAAACTCTGCACCTTTGCCTGACTGAGACAAGTTCACATGAAAAATAAAGCAGCAGTAAAAACAGACACAGGACACATTTCATCATGACTTCTAAACGTTTCTTACGTAGTTTTGACTTCCTGTCAACCTGTGGTCCTGATTTCCTGTCACGTGTCCGTCCTCAGTGACTTTGACTCCCTGGACGAGGCGGCGGTGGAGGAAAACACTTGGCTCAGCTTCAGCGTGGCGGAACAAGAGTTTGGGATTTCTCCTCTGATGACGGTGGAGGAGATGTCATCTGTAGGGGAACCCGACTCCCTGTCGATGGTCATGTACCTCAGTCAGTTCTACCAACTGCTCAAAGACACACCGCCCCCTGCTGGTGAGACTCTACAATGCCACAAGTTCCTCTACAGGTTTAAAGTCCAATGAGTCTTTTAAAGATAACAAACAAACATGATGTCTTTATGTTCTCTCTGACGATGTTTCAGGCGGTCTGAGTCAGAGTTCTGACCTGAGATCAGCTCTAATCACTCCAGCCTCCCTCCTCAGCAGACTGGGACTCAGTCCTTCTCGAAAGAGGAACCCAAAGGTTCCTGCAGCTCTTTGGTAGTCTGTCTTTGTTATACTGTCTGACATCTCTGAGCTGCTGACGCTTTGCTGTGTTTGCAGGAGCAGAGAGACGCTCAGGGTAAAAGGAGGAGGACCAGTCGAGCGTGTCGAGAGCAGCAGGACGTCAGTGTTTGCACCTTAGTTTCCCACAGCAATGACAAGCCCAAATTCATGTCACGTGTCAGTTTGATCATTTTTGTTTAAATGAAGTTTTTGCTTTTAGTTGGATGACTTCAACGGAGATGCCAACAGCCAGGTGCATGATGAGGCATTAGTGGGCGTGTCCAGCTGCTCCAGAGTGCGTGTGATGGCCAATCAGCTGCAGGCGAAGCTTGACGAGAGCTCGACTTCTTGTAGCTCTTCTTCTGCTGCAGCAGCTTTACGCCGACAGGTGAGGTCAGAATGACGTCATACAAACAGGTGTGAAGTAGTTACCGGTGATAGCTGACAGAGGTCAGTTGTTGATTAACTGGTTTATTTCAGGGGACAGTTTATATTCATGAACGTTGCTGTAAAGCGAAGCGGGCAGATGTTCTAGAGTCGCCATCAGGACAGAATATCAAAATATTAAAATGACTGAAGCAACAAAGTCGTGTGATGATCTGTGACCGTGCAGAACGATGCTCACGGAGTAGTTTAAAACATCACACAGGAGATGTCACACTGTCCTACCTTTAAAACATCCAGCACACAGGTTCACAGCATAAAGACACACAAGGTAATGAAAAGGAGGAAATACATTTAAATGAAAAAATTAATTTAATCAGACAGATTAGAGTCTTCACATGATTCAGTCTTTATTAATGTGTGGCTCTGTGTGACTCTGTGTGTCCACCAGCAGGGGGAGCTGTTCCCTGCCCCCCCACAGTCTCCAGAGCATCAGCCCACTGCAGCTCCACCTAACATGTCGTCATGGAGACCGGTAAAGACTGGTATTCATCAAGACCAGTAGAAACCAGTAGAAACCAGTAGAAACAGATGAAGTGTTCATGTTTCTCTTTGGTGGTCTGCTTCACTCTAAGGTTCATTAACCTTCATTAAGAACATGCAGGATTTATTGATCCATATTGATCTGTGTGGCAGACGTGATCACCCACATGTAGAAACACTGACATCATTGCAGTTTCACAAAACCTGAACATTCGATTCAACGATGTTCGGTAAAAAGAAAATGATCAAAGTTTTGTGGGAAACTCATCAGCAAGAAGCCGTCGGATCTTTAACACAGATTTAGTGTGAAAATCACAGCTTTTGTTTCTCTTCCTGTAAAAATGATGAGAAAGCCTCGCGTCGGCCTCGTAAGCACTCACCTGTCACATTACACACATGAAACACACCTGAGTGTCAACAAGCAGGCGGACATGTTTCCTGGTTATTGATCATGTTTTGATCGTTTATACGAGCCTCGTCCTCTCAGTGTGCAAACATCTGGGTCAACAAACATGAACAAAGTGAAAATGACAAAAGGCTGTAAGTTTTACTCTTTAGAGTTTTCAGGTTTATGTCTGTTTTTGTGATCCCTGATTTCCTTTACAATCAAATGAAAAACGTCTGAATCTGAAACGTGACTCTGTGCAGACGAACAAATCTTCTTGCTGTAATCAGAGCGTCAGTGTGTCGTCGAGCAGCTGAAAGAGAAACGAGTTTCCTTCGGGTTAGGGTTAGCCTCCAACCTGTAGTTCCACATTTTCCTGTAGTGGAATAGATGTACAAAGTAGCAGAAAGTACTCAGGTAAAAGAACTTATTTTATTAGTAATCAAGTACTTGACTGTAACAGTCAGTCTGTCCTGTTTCCTCATCAGAGGAAACGAACTCTTCAGCAGGAACAGATGAGTTTTCGGTTCAAAGAGAAGATCAAGTCTCAGCGTGTCGGTGGCGGCGAGGAGGAGCAGGTACAGCGCTGCAGTGCATTCTGGGTGTCTGTGCTGGTGTTGTTCAATGTTTGTGGATGTGAAAAGCCTTTTTGTGGATGTGGCACAATGAAGTGGAGGCCTGACATTTGCTCCTGCGGCTCAGCAGCTGCAGCCATGCAGCTCTGCAGGGCAAACGCTTCATGTGATCAATGTGCTGATCAATAACAAAGTGTCCTCGTCGAGGATCACATGAATAGTTTCTATTTTATGAGAGATGTGCTGACTTCAGATCAGCCTGGAGCTCAAACAGACAAACTGACTCAGCAGCTGGATTTCCCCTCCGTCTGCTCGCAGAACTTTAGTTTTCCTGAATTTGACCTCCAGCTGTGACGGCAACGATGCTGACGAGCAGCGACTGCAGGTTGCACCTGTCTGACCTGAGAACATCTCACCTGCTTCACCAGGACCTGACTCAATATCCCAGAATGCATTTGACAGCAGAGATTTTGAGTCAGCGTTGTTTGTGTTTTTATCATTTTGCTTGGATTTTAAATCTGAGATCGGTTCAGTCAGAGGCCATGGTCTTCAGCCGCTGAGACGAGATGATCGTCAGACCTCTGAGAGAATCCACCATCACATTTTAAGAAACTGACCACCAATCAGGGATCTAAATGTTGTCTCCTGAAAAGCACCACCTCCAAGTCTCCACCATCAACAGCTCGCTGCTCCATGAACAGCATGAAGAAACATGGAGTTCCTTTCAGTTAAATACGGTTTCATTTGAAATTCTGATCAAAGCAGAAATCAACAAAATCAAGAGTGAGAGCAAAAAAAAAAAAAAAAAAATTATTAATAAGAAAGTCAAATCAGAAGTTCCTGTTTCAAAAAGAGACCAAAGGTGAACTTACACTACGACCATTTAGGTTTTTTACTTCTGTACCAGATAAAAATATGAACCTGGTTACTTTAACACATGCAACCGAGAACTTCATTTCCCATGGTTCTCTGCACCAAGATGACTGACTGAAAGCTGTAGTCATATAGAAAACAGAGCAGACTGTATCTGGGTTCTGACTCAAGGAATCTGTCTGTCTGTCTGTCCCTCTGTCTGTCTGTCTGCCTGCCTGTCTGTCTGTCTGCCTGCCTGAATGTCTGCCTGTCTGCCTTCTCAAAGTGTCTGCAGATGTACACTGGTGGAGTGAGCTCATTGGCTGAGCAGATAACCAGTCGGATTCAGAGTCATGAGGAAGTGAGTCTGGTAAGAATCTGATTGGTTCTCTTTGTGTCTGCTGATGAGGTCATAACCAGGAAGCCTGTCTCTCTCTTTCTCGGTGCCTGTCTCTCTCTCAGTGCCTGTCTGTCTCTCTCAGTACCTGTCTGTCTCTCTCAGTGCCTGTCTCTCTCTCTCTCTCAGTGCCTGTCTCTCTCTCTCTCAGTGCCTGCCGCTCTCTCAGAGCCTGCCTGTCTCTCTCTCTCAGTGCCTGTCTCTCTCTCAGTCCTCAGGCTGCAGTGACGTCTGTTTCTTCTGTCACAAGCGAGTTTACCTGATGGAGCGTTTGAGTGCAGAAGGTTTGTTCTTCCATCGCAGCTGTTTCCAGTGTTTCCACTGCAGCGTCTCGCTCAGACTGGCTTCTTACGCCTTCGACCAGCACAGCGGTGAGTCAGTCATCATCTTCCTCATCATCGTTAGTGGTAAGACAGTCATAATGAGGGAACACAGAGCTCGGTTTGCATATTAGGGCCCTTAAACAGTCCTGACCTGAATGTCCTCACAACACTGGATAAAGCTAAACTTGGTCAAGGACACACACACACACAAACTGAGAAACACACACACACAAACTGAGATACACACACACACAAAGATGTTTGGAGGCGACACTTGTTTACTGTTATTGTTCATGTGTGCACGCACACACAAGCACACACACAGAGGTCACATGACAGCATCATGTGGTTTAACGCAGGCTGGCGAGCAGCTGATCCAGGTACAGCTGTTAGTGTCGCACATGTGCAGACTGTCAGCAGAGATATAATAATGTGAACACAGTGAAACAGTGAGACAGGCGACGACAGTGAAACAGGTGACCACAGTGAGACAGGCAATGACAGTGAGACAGGTGACCACAGTGAGACCGGCAATGACAGTGAGACAGAGTGAGACAGTGAGACAGGTGACGACAGAGAGACAGAGAGAGACAGGCGACGCCAGTGAGACAGGTGTTGACAGTGAGACAAGCGATGACAGTGAGACAAAGTGAGACAGTGAGACAGGCAATGACAGTGACACAGAGTGAGACAGTGAGACAGGCGATGACAGTGAGACAGGCGACAACTGAGACAGAGTGAGACAGGTGAGACAGGTGACGACAGTGAGACAGGCGACAACTGTGAGACAGGGTGAGACAGGTGACGATAGTTAGACAAGCGACAACAGTGAGACAGGCGACGACAGTGAGACAGAGAGATACAGTTGATGACAGTGAGACAGGTGATGACAGTGAGACAAGTGTCGACAGTGAAACAGGTGTAGACAGTGAGATAGAGTGAGACAGTGAGACAGGCGACGACAGAGAGACAGGCAATGACGGTGAGACAGGCGACAACAGTGAGACAGGCGACAACTGTTAGACAGAGTGAGAAAGTGAGACAGAGTAAGACAGTGAGACAGGCGACGACAGTGAGACAGGCGACAACTGTGAGACGGAGTGAGACAGTGAGACAGAGTAAGACAGTGAGACAGGTGATGACAGTGAGACAGAGTAAAAAGTGAGACTGGCAACGACAGTGAGACAGGGGTCAACAGTGAGACAGGCGGCAACTGTGAGACAGGGTGAGACAGGTGACGACAGTGAGAGAAGTGACGACGGTGAGACAGAGTGAGACAGGTGACCACGGTGAGACGGGTGATGACAGTGAAACAAGTGATGACAGTGAGACAGGTGTCGACAGTGAGACAGAGTGAGACAGTGAGACAGGCGACGACAGTGAGACAGGCGACAACTGTGAGACAGAGTGAGACAGTGAGACAGGTGATTGCAGTAAGACAGGTGACGACAGTGAGACAGGTGATGACAGTGAGACAGGCAATGACAGTGAGACAGGTGATGACAGTGAGACAGAGTAAAAAGTGAGACAGGCAACGACAGTGAGACAGGTGATGACAGTGAGACAGGTGATGACAGTGAGACAGAGTAAAAAGTGAGACGGGCAACCACAGTGAGACAGGTGTCGACAGTGAGACAGGTGAGACAGTGAGACAGGTGTCGACAGGGAGAAAGCTGATGACAGTGAAACAGAGTGAGACAGGTGACGACAGTGAGACAGGCAACAACAGTGAGACAGGTGACATCTGTGAGACAGTGAGACAGGTGTCGACAGTGAGACAGGTGACGACAGTGAGACAGGTGATGACTGTGAGACAGAGTGAGACAGAGTGAGACAGTGAGACAGGTTACAACAGTGAGACAGGTGTCGACAGTGAGACAGGGGATGACAGTGAGACAGGTGATGACAGTGAGACAGGCAACAAACTGTGAGACAGGCGACGACAGAGAGACAGGCGATGACAGTGAGACAGGCAACAACTGTGAGACAGAGTGAGACAGTTAGACAGGTGACAACAGTGAGACAGGTGACGACAGTGAGACAGGTGATTACAGTAAGACAGGTGACGACAGTGAGACAGGCAACGACAGTGAGACAGGTGATTACAGTGAAACAGGTGATGACAGTGAGACAGGTGATGACAGTGAGACACGCAACGACATGCTCTCAGGTGACACTTCCTGTGTGCTCAGACTGACAGGAAGTCTCCTCAAACAGGAAGTCAGATCCTACGTGACCTCTGACCTCTGACTCTCAGGTTCATGTGCTGTACATTTAGAAAGTTTTCTCTTTAAGTTTCTTCATAAAAAGCAAAGATTCGTGCGAATGAAACAGGACAAAGATCAAAGTGCAGAGAGCAGCTGGCAGCAGCTGGACGCCGGCTGCCCTCTGACCTTTACTGTCTCATGTCACGCCGCCGTGCACATAAAGACGCATTAAAGAAACACAGGCAGCTTACAACAGACAGCAGTCACGGGTTCACTCCTCCTCAGGCTGTTTCAGCTTAACAGAAAGAAGAAAGAAATGATTAATATGCTCAAGAGTCATGTGGCAGAAAAAACTTTGGCATTTTAAGAAGAAAATGGGGAAACATGAGAAATACAGGAGGGTCAGTGAGCGGAGCGTCTGCACTGAAGTGAACGCAGCACAAAATGTTCAGCCCGAGACGCCACGAGCAAGTGAAGATCACAGACGGCTTCACACGATGAAACACTCGGAGGCTCATGGGCAAAAAAATGTCTGCATTCGGTCAAAAAGTCTGTTATCAAGACAACTCCTGAGCTTTAGACAGTCATAGCGCGACCATCAGGCGTGCAGTTCATCAGCAAGTCCAGCTGAGGAAACTTGGTACAGGAACCGCTGATGCACTTCCTGTT
>JAPZDT010000015.1:17788874-17799515 GCA_029814675.1 Acanthurus coeruleus | reverse complement strand
TGTGGTGTGTGTGAGGTGTGTGTGAGGTGTGTGTGTGCGGTGTGTGTTAGGTGTGTGTGAGGTGTGTGTGTGAGGTGTGTGTGAGGTGTGTGTGAGGTGTGTGTGTGAGGTGTGTGTACCTTGCAGTCTCTGGATCTGTCTGGTGAAGCTCTCCGCCTGATGGGCGCTCGCCAGCCGCTCGTCTTCCAGCAGACCTGGGATCAGACAAGAAGCAGGACTCAGATCTGTGCTCCACTGAGTGTTTCATGTGTTTTTATGTTTTTGTGAACTGATCTCAGATCAGCTAAAGTCTGGAGAGTCACTCCTGTTTCTGTCTCATCAGGAGACTTTTTAAAAAAGTTGATTTATGTGAAAATTTATGTCAACACCAACACAGCTGGAGATACGAGGTTTCATGTGGACCGAGTCAGAAAAGTAACTAGTTACCAAAGGTGTAATGGAGTACGAGTACGAGTACATGTACTGACCCTGCAGCTCGAGGAAGCTCTCCTCGTGTCTTTGGGAAACCTCTCGAGTCTCCTCCAGCTCCAGCAGCAGCTGCAGCACCTGAGCTCTCAGCTCCTCCAGCTCCTCCTCCTCATCCTTCCCTCCACCTCCCGGCTCCTCCTCCTCCTTCTCCTCCGTCACCTCCTTCTCCTCCCCCTGCAGGCCTTTCTCTCCGTCTCCCACCGTCTCCTCCTTCTCCTCCAGCGACTCCCTCTCTTTGGCCGTCAGAGTTTCTGCCAACATGATGGGCTTCTCGTCCTTCAGCTCACACAGCTCGTCTGCAGATGAAGAAGAAGAAGGTCACCATCTTTGTGTCTCCAACAAAAGCACAGCACTGAGACTCACTTTATCAGCTTTCATTTCAACTTCTAACTCCAAAGATCAGCTGTCGAAGAAAGTGGCTCCATCTAGTGGTGACGACGGAGAAACAGATGTGAGCAGCTGGAACACGAAGCTGCAGGAACTTTTGGTTTGTAACATAAAAACAAAATGGCTGACGCAGATGTTTCAGAAGAAACGTTCAGCCGGTCAGAGACGGTTCGGACGGAGAAACACTCAGCTTTACGTTTACGTTTAATGTGGAACGAGACGCGAACAAACAAAGACAACAACCGCCTCTGGTCCAAAGTCAGCTGGATTCAGGACAGCGAGACGCTCATTCTAATAATGTAAAGTAACTAAGTACATTTACTCAAGTACTGTACCAAGACACAGCTCTACTTGAGTGTTGCATTTTCGGCTTCCATCCTCAGTGAGATTCTCACCCTCACAGACAGAAACAGATCCCCCACTGTCCCTCAATGGGAGCGGATCAGATGTTTAGATTTATTGATTATCAGGATCGATCGTCTGCGATCGTCTTTGATCGTCTCTGATCGTCTGCGAGGTGTGAACGTGGGGCTGCAGATCTGCTGTGAGACATTTGTGATGTTGCTGTAAATGAGTTTCTTTTCTGACAGCAGCTCCTCTCAGCTCCCTGATTGGTCGGCTCTGCTGGCAAGCAGCCAATCACAGACTGGCAGCATCATTTTCAAACAGTTGATTCAATAATCACTGAATCATCATCCATCCTCCTCCTCCTGTCTCTCTCTTTCCTGTCTGTCAAACCTTCAAACTCCCACACGTCTCATGTTTTCCTCCATCTGACTTCACCTTCATCCAATCAGAACCTGCTGCTGCTTCTTCTGCAGGACTTCAGGGACCAACTGGAGGACCAACCTTCGCCCTGAAGGACACGGAGCTAAAGAGCAAAGACACTGATGGAATTTAAATAAAGATCTGCCATCTTTCAACAAGCTGCAAACTCTGTTCGTCTCTGAGGAAAAACAGAGAAGTTGTTTCCCTCCAAGGCTTTTATTTTGAAACCTGCAGGAAGTGTTGAGCGTTACTGTCAGGAAGTCAACAATGTGAAATCAGCGAGAATAAAACTCGCTGCAGATGAATGTTAAATTATTGAAGGTCGTTTCTCATCAGTCTGTTTTAAGAAAAACTGCGCCAGCTGCTTTTTTCGCCACGTGCTTCACGTGTTCAGCGTTTTGTTCTGTCACTCATGATTAACAGGACAAAAAGCTCAAACATGAGACCATGAAAATGACCGTGAACACACTCACCGGATGGATCGAGGACCTCCTCTATGACGGGAGGCAGCCGGAGTCCGTCCATGTTCGCAGCTGATGGAGGAGCGACGCTGCCGCAGGGCGACGGAGGCGCGGAGCTCCGGGCGGGGGCCGAGGCGGGCGGAGGCCGGGCGGGCGGGCTGCTCACGCTGCGGGCACGCGGAGCCGCTGCAGCTCCTGCATCCTGCTGCAGCGGAGAGAAGACTGAAGGCTGGAGGGACACGGAGGGGAGGAGGGTGAGGAGGGTGAGGAGGGGGGAGAACTGCGACAGCTCCACCGATACGGGATCACACAGGTGGATACAGAGGCTGCTGTGTGAGGGGGGGTTAACCCTCCGAGCTCCGGATGATGTGACGATCACAGCTTCTCATTTTCTCACCGTCACTTTGAACCATTGAACCAACACTACAAAACAATACATACTACAATAACCATGAGCCTCAGCTGCTGCTGCTGCTGCTGTTGTCATGGAGACAGAATCAGGTGGTAAACTCATTTCCTATGTTGAAATGTTTCCATCACTTTAACATAAAGTTTATTTTATTTGCTGCTGAGCAGCTTGTGAACTGCGAGGGATCAGAGGGATTCATCTGTAACTTATTTTACTCTGAAAAGTAACTAAAGTTACTAAATATCTGTGAATGTTCTCATTCATCCAGGTCCAGAATAAAGTTACTAAATATCTAATCAAAGTAATGGAGCAAAAATACAATATTTCTCCCTAAGATTTAGCCGAATATTGAGAAACCAGTACCAAAGTAAAGTACAAGTACCTCCAAACTGTACATAAATACAGTATCTGAGTAAATGTACTCAGTTACATCCGACCTCGGCTTTGATCAGCTGATATCGGTGTGCTGAGTCCAGGTCTGTTCCTCTGAATGACCTCCATCTGTTTGTCCTTTAACACTGAATCTGCTGCAGGTTTGTGACACGAGTCCTCAGCACACACACACACACACACACACACACACACGCACGCACGCACACACGCACACAGACACACGCGCGCGCGCGCGCACAGACGCACACAGACGCACACATGCACGCACGCACACGGTTCGGACATACATACCTGGTGCGGAGGTGCAGGAGGTGCAGCTCCGTCTCTTTGTGGCCTCACAGAGTTAACTGCAGACGTCTCCTCCTGCTGCTGCTGCTCCTCCTGTTGTCCTGAATTTCCTCCTCGGCTGCAGCGTCTCTCTCCGTGTGATGCAGAGCGACGTCACCACACGATTCAGACGGACGCAGAGGCCTCGGCATGAATGCACGATGAGCCTCCATGACGTCACTGGTTAACTGTTTGCTGACCTGAGGACAGGTGTGTTCATGTCTGCAGCCGACCTTCGTCTCAACTGCTCGTTTTTCACATGAATCCGTTATTTGATCGGCCTTCAAAGTGTCTGACGGCAGAGGAACAGTGAGAGTCTGTCTCATTTTGTGTTGCTCCTTTTATAAATGATCTGTATTTTGTGTTTTTTTCTGCATCTTTTTTCTTGCCTTTTTTTTTGTTGTTGTTTAAATCTGATTTCAACACAGATGAAACTTTAAAATCTGTATTTGCAAATATCTGACCATCCACAGCGATGATAACGTGATGTAATGTGGTTACATTTATGAGTGAGGACTCGCCTCGGTGACCTTTGTTCATGTTTTCAGAGTAAAAAATCTCTGGTCTGTGATTGGCTCCCAGCAGACAGAATCTCAGGTGAGTCTGAACTCTGTGGAACTACAGGTGAGGTTTCACACCAGGTACCACCGACACGCTGCAGGACTTCTTGGTTTGAAACCCTGCTGATGAAAAAAAGGAAATGCAGCAAACTCTCGACCCCTCTGCCTCACTTCAGAGCCGTTGCTAAGCAACACAAATCCAGGATGGGTGACATTAGAGGCCCCGTGATGCGAGCGGCGGTCCCTCACATCCAGACCCGTCTGCACGCCGGAGGTGAACATCAGCTGATAAACGTGTTCGGACCGACCGGATGTGTTTCTGCAGGAGGTCACATGGGATCACATCTCACACACCTGCCTCTGAAACACGCCATGATGAGCACGATTCAGTACATTCAGATACGAAACAGTCCGATAAGACGATAACACACCGAGACAGAATGAGGTCGGATGTTTGGATTCATGCTTTAAAAAGCGTTCAGTGACTCTGCAGTGTGTGTGCTGCGCTGTGACCTGGTTTTTCGGGCTGCAGAGATCATTAATAAAATATGGAGAGAAGCAGCGGAGGAGAAGGAAGTCGAACAAGAGAGAGAGAGAGAGAGGTTGAACTTAACTACAGAGAGAGAGAGTTTAAATCCATGCAGAGAGGATGTGCAGAGCATCCTGAGAGACAGGAGAGGTTCATTACTGATGTGACCACAGAGGAGCAAAACTGCAGCAGGAGACTGAGGGAACGTTATTACTGTCACCGCAGGACACAAAGCACACCTGCACCTGTGAACACGTCGGGTCAGCAGCATCCGTCCGGACCTGAACTCCTGTGGAAGAGATGCAGCGAGGTGTGAAATGTTTTCACGTCTCAGTATATTTGGGTCTGAAGGGTTATTAGTATCTTTTATAATATTATAATAATAGTGAAGCTGGACTCTGACGGAGGTGTCTGAGAGGAGGATGCTGTCCAAGCTGCAGGTCATGTTGGACGATGTGTCCCACCCACTCCATGACCTGCTGGTCAGTTACAGGAGTGCATTCAGTACAAGACTGATCACACCTGAACGCACCACAGAGCGTCACAGGAAATCATTCCTGCCTGTGGCCATCGGACTGTACGACTCCTCACTCTGAGCGTCGGACACTCTGAGTCAGCTGGTTCACTCTGGACTCTTAATAATGTGCAATAACTACTTTGATGTGCAATAATCCAGTGCAATAACTGCATCCATGTGCAATATTCTATATACAAAACTGTTGTTTTATTTATCACATTGCAGATACAAGTGTTTAGATATATTTTATTTTATATTAGTACTTATGTTTAAATCTTATTGATATATTTTTATACTTTCCTGCCTCTTTTAAGACTTTTGAATGGGAGCGTCTGTAACTAAAGGCAGTTTCCCCTCAGGGATCAATAAAGTGTTTCTGATTCTGATCTGATCTTTGTGTTTAGAATTATGTGACATGAAGTTTATTTGTGTTTTAGAAACGAAATAATCACTTAATGATCAGTCCCGGTTATATTTATGATTTGTTGGCTTCATTACCTTCAGGTACACTGAGTATTACGAGCAGTTTATCATGGGACGGATCCCCTCTCTCCCCCGGTGGAAATCCACATGCAGCTCTCGGTTATAGTGCCATCTTGTGGAAGGTTTCATCCCTACATGTCCAAAAAACACGAATCTGCGGATAATAAGCGACGATTGAACTCGAGATGCCTGTCGATGTACATTTATGTGAATATTGAAATACATTTTTTTTATGTTGAATAACTAATAAACCACTGAAAAACAAATGTTTTATTCGATCTTCCGCCGGTGTTCCGGCCCCCCCTCTCTGGGCTCTGTGTTGTGTCGAATCAGCGGAAGTGAACTCAGTTTTAGGTAAAAGCTGCTCATGTGTTTTACAACCGGCTCGGTTTCGCTCTCGCCCAGGGGTTTGATGGTTTGATCCCACAGTTACATGTCCGAGCACAGAGGCTGGCTGCTCGGAGACCACAGGTTTGTTTTCCTTCCGTCTGAACTCACTTATTTAGCCTTTAGCTGAGAAAGCTAATAAAGCTAACGGCTTTGCTAATGTCACGTTCACGGCTGCAGGTTGAAGTGACTTCGTAAAGTAGCTTCTTTCACAAGGATAAATACTTAAACAAGCTGTAAGCTTTTGACTGATAAACTGCTTTTTTCCTGTGATGTTAAGAGTTTTAAAGTCTGAGCAGATATGATGCTGCTAACTGTTAGCTAACTGTTAGCTAACTGTTAGCACTGATGAAGGACGGAGAGTCGCGGTCCTGGTTGGGTAACGTTAGCCCGGGAAAGCTGTCATTTCTGACATTTGATGTCAATTAACTGGATTTATCGTTTGAATAATAGAGAGATAAACCTACATAATGGCAGATAGACCTCTCAGCAACAGTGTGGGGCGATTCGTGCTGATGTCAGAGAGACTGATGTGTGTAAAAACGCCACTTTGCCCATCAAGTGTCGGCAAATATCATTAAACTCAATCCAAGCTGCCGCTCAGTGCTGCCGCTGGTGGCGGGGAGAGGTACTGCAGCACCGTGGTGGTAAATAAAGTACGTTGATGTACACCTATATGCTGATTTTACTGCAGTATTACCATTTTATACTATTTACAAGCTCACTAACGTTTAGCGGTAAATGCCGATATTTTACTTAATCATAAGCACAATGAACTGAAATGTAGATCTTTGTTGCATGTGATGTGTTTCATGGCGGCATGGCTGCTTTTACTAAAATATCAAATGATTTATTTGCTGCCATGCCCCTACTTTCATTTTGAATGCGGGATTTGTAATTGAGTGTTTTTACTCAGTGTCATCGTTAGTGTTGTTTGAAGAGTACTTCCTGTATTCAGGGTTTCCTACAGAGTTGCGTTTGTGTTGCAGGAACGTTTGGAGCTGAAGATGTTGGCGGTCAGGTGCATTGTGGGTGATTTGAGTGGAGGAGGAAGACTCCTGAGACGTCTTCCTCTGGTCTCCTCACCGATGAGTCCCCAGGTCAGACACCTCCATCCTCCTCGTCCTCCTCAGGGGGCTCAGAGGTGTTTTCTGTCGCAGGGTCCGGACGCGTCGGTTCGTGCCGCCAAGCTGAAGCTGCGGACGCGTCTGGCGGTGACGCTGCTCTTCGGCGGCGGCCTGCTGGCTGTCTGGTGCTTCGTTTACTGGGAGAAGCAGCAGAAGTTGCGGCAGCAGCGTGTGGAGCAGCTGAAGCAGGTCGCTCTGGGTCAAGGCAACTTCAGCCTCCTGGACCACAGGGGGCAGCGCCGGACCAAGAAGGACTTCCTGGGCAGCTGGGTGCTACTGTACTTTGGCTTCACGCACTGTCCTGACATCTGTCCGGACGAGCTGGACAAGCTGAGCGCCGTGGTGTCAGCTCTGGACCGAGACACGTCGCTGCCGCCCATCCAGCCCGTCTTCATCACCGTGGACCCGGAAAGGGACGACGTGCTGGCGCTGGCCCGCTACGTCAAAGACTTCCACCCCCGTCTGATCGGACTGACGGGAACCTCAGAGGAGGTGAAACAAGCCGGGCGGGACTACAGGGTGTACGCCAGCCCTGGACCCAAAGACGAGGATGGAGACTACATCGTGGACCACACCATCCTGATCTACCTAATCAGTCCTTACGGGCTGTTCCTGGATTATTACAACAGGATGAAGAGCCAGGAGCATATCACAGAGAGCGTCAGGAACCACATCAACAGCCACGTCGGACTCTGAAGGACCTGAACTCAACCAGAAGACTGAAAACTGAATGTGAAACTTCATGTCTGGAGCCCTGAAATGTTCAATGCTTTAAAACTTTTCACACTGTTTTTAATAAAACCAGTTGCATCTCAGACCTCAGTGCAATAAAAACTGACTCTTCTCAATAAAAGGTTTTAATTCTTTTTTCAGTCAGGCAGTTTATTGACTCAAGCTGATATTCATCGTGTGCATGCAAACTAGCAGAAATCCACACAAACTGCATCAACACTTTCACACGATTCAGTATTTTCTTTGCTCTGCTGATGTGAATCTTGTGTCTGCTTCAGTCCGGACACAAACATGGTGGTTAATGAGTTTTTTTATTACAAATAAATGGATTTACAAAAACATTGTGTGACAGAACACTTCAACACAACAGACAGACAGACAGACAACACAGTCCACAGACAGATCATGATTCATCAGCAAAGGCAAGAGAGAAGTACACAGAGTGCTCGAACACTCACAAGATTGAAAAGTCACTGAACTGCTCATGCTGAAGTAAAAATGTCTCAGAGTTTGTCGTCTTCGCTGGAAGCACAAACAGGAACCTGAGAACCTTTGGAGCTTCAGGTCGAAGACATCAGACCTTTGAATCTGTCTGTCGCTCTGTGAGAGCTGAGCAGGGTCAGTCCCATCGAGTCCAGGGTCTCCTCCAGACCTGCAGCGCTGTCCACCTCCACCGTGTAGTCATTGGCCTGAGAGAGAGACAGACAGAGAGAGAGAGAGACAGGCAGAGAGACAGTTAAAGCTGTCTGTCTTAACGTCGGTTCAGTCTCAGAGTGTTCGGTCTCGTTTCAGTTTTTCCTCAAACTCTTTGGAAGAAACTGAGAAACTTTAAAGCAGAGCAGCTTCTGTCACAGATTTCAAAGATGTGGATCCAACATGCACTTTGTTGAAAGGATGCTGTGTCTGATGTTGTTTGATGTTGATGTTTTCATCACAGGTGGAAGGTTGAGTGTTTCAGGTGTGTGTGACGTTACCAGCTGCAGAGAGGCCAGCAGGTACTTGCAGGCTTCAAAGTTGTCCAAACCGGCCACGATGGAGGAGAAAGATCTGCGGTGGCCGACGGCGTTCAGCGCTCTCACTATCCTGTCGCCGTAATCGTGGATGTCAAACACGGGACGCTCCTCCTGAGAAACACAGCAGGGACAGGAAGTTGAAGGGACTGGAATGCTTCCTGTGACGAAGCAGTGATCTGTCTGATGTGCTGCTGTCAGATAGACGGAGAGAAAAACCTGCCGGTTCACCTGCAGAGCCAGCTCAGGCCGGATCTGGTCCTCCCAGTCTTTGACTCTTCGGGACAGCGCGGTCTCCTGAGTGTAACCTCGACTGTTCGCCACCAGCTGCTCCTGAATGAGTCGCATCACACAGAGACAACAGAGGTCACGTGTTTGATCAGCTGTTCATCATCAAGTATTCGGAAACATGCTGCGTAACCGTTTACACTGAGTTCTTAGAGGAGCTTTCATCATCAGCTGCTGCTGCACAGAGATCACACAGTTCACTTTTTTAAATGAACGTTAACGTTAATAATTTATTTTGAGCACATTTTCACAGTGGAAACAGTGAAGAGGCGGACAGGAAGAAGAGGCGGACAGGAAGAAGAGGCGGACAGGAAGAAGAGGCGGACAGGAAGAAGAAGCAGCGACAGCTGTGACCATGAAGGAAGTATTTTTTGTTATGCATTCTGACAAACTTCATGGTTACCTCTTTTTCATCAGTCTCCAGAATTCAAAGAACTGTTTTGCATTTGTTTTCAGGATTATGTGATCAGGAGGTTTTACAGGTGAATAAAAGACAAGTGTGTGTGTGTGTGTGTTAATGTGAGTGTGTGTACTAATCACTTACCACTCGCAGCTTCACCAGATCTTCATAACTCAGTCCGTCAGTCTGCTGATCTGCAAACACAAAAGCGAAACAGTTTCTCAGAAATCCAATGAGAGCACAACACTTCAAGTAACACAATGTGTTTGTTAGACACAAACCATTTGTTTGATACTAATATTTGATGACAACATGTGTCATCATCTAGACCTGTTAGTTCCTCTCCATGCAGTCAAGCTGTATATGTTTGTATGAAAACAAGTATTTAATGAACTTTAAATGACAAACAACAGAACTTCAGGTGTTGTCTTTCTTACCTGGCGGTATGAAGTCCGGTCCTCCAGCAAACTCCCCTGGAATGTCGTCAGGAAACGCTTCCTGTTCGTTGTCCGAGTTGTCGTCGTCTCCACCTTTTAAAAGTTGAAATGTTTATAACAGAACAAAAATGTAGATTATACTGATCAGCAGCGGTTGAGCTCAGAAACACTTCCTGTTACCTCGTCCCTTCACCAAAACTCTGCTGAAGCTGAAGTGAATGTGCACAAAAGAGTTTCAACATAAGCCAAAGCACCACAGGAGAAGAAAAAGTGCCGAAAGCGTTCGTCCCTCCTCTTTCATCGTCAGCGTTTGTCAGCGTGGACGAGCTGAAAGGAGCCTGAGAGTCAGTTTGAAACATTCACACTGAAAGGTTCCGAGTGTCATGTGAGGAGCTTGAAGTGTCTGTTTGAATGAAGTCCTGAGAGAAGTCGAGTCAGTTCAGGAGTGAAGACTAAAAAAAGACATCAGACTCAACGTTGTTTACGTTGTGAGCGGTAAAAGGAGGTGAAGTGTGAAGCTTCATTCCTCAATGACTTACTGTCACTTCACTTCCCTGTGTGTGTCAGTGTGTGTGTCAGTGTGTGTTTACCCAGCAGGTCGGGGTGTCTGAGTCCGTCCACAGGGTCCTCCTCCTGCTGCTGCTGAGGCCCCGCCTCCTCCGGCTGCAGGAAGGTCCGCCTCAGCTCCTCATCAGAGACAACCACGCCCTGAGTGACATCACACAGGTACCACATCACTAACCACGCCCTGAGTGACATCACACAGGAAACTGGGGATCATTCACACACACACACCCACCGCCTTCCTGTAGATCCTCTTGCGGGTCCTCACTCTTTCTTTCATCGTGCTCAAATAAACGTAGTTCAGGTCTGAAAAAAAAAGGTGAGGTCAGTTTTCAGGTGAGTGAAGTGAATTCTTCAGTCGTCTCTGCGTTTCATCAACTTTACTCATCATGGG
>JAPZDT010000015.1:17590853-17602828 GCA_029814675.1 Acanthurus coeruleus | reverse complement strand
TAAAGCTCACATCAAACAGCTTCCAGCCAGAGGAAAGCAGCCGGAGGAGGACGGCCCTCACACATCCTGAGGTGGCAGCGCTCCAGCGTCGCCTCATCTTAATTGTTTTTCTGAGTGTGAGATGAATGAGAGCGGCGATGCTGAAGCTCCGGAGCCTCACGCATCGGTTCCCGGCCTCCTACCGGGGCCACGGGGTCGATGCCCCCACGTCTGATATCTGTGACAACGTCAACCTCAGCAGCTCTGGTTACTAAAGTGTTCAGACTTTCTCTCCTCACGTTGTTTTCTCAGGACGTCTCACCTCCTCAGGCTTCTAAAACATTAGAAATAAACACCTGAGAGGAGAAAATCAGAAGAAGGAGGCATGACTGAGCTGCTGCAGGCAGAAATATGTCCGAAATATAAAGACCAAGATTCTTATGCAGTTTCACTTCTCTGGCCAGATCACTCCTGATCTTAATTAAACTTTGGACGTTTTTTCATATTTCGTTGAGGCTTCGATCTGCAGCTGCTTGTGTTTAACGTTCGAGAGTTTTGGCTTCTTTTGTGAGAAGAAAAAAAGGACTTCAGAGGGAAAATGTGTAAATTCCTCACTGTTTCCACTTTGTATTTGGTTTGTGAAACTAAATTCCGGCTTCAGACATCAACTGTAGACTCTCTTCATTATCAGTGAATGTGCCAATAATTATTTTTAACTGCAGGTCAACAAAACATCCATCAGAGTGTCTTAGAGCAGAAGTCAGATGTCCTGTTTGGTCCAAAAAGAGCTTCCGTCAGTCTAAAACCCCCAAACTGTTCAGCTTCTAACAGCAAATCCTCACTTTTAAGAACCAACACGCTTCAAATTTTTGTAACTTTACTTTAAAAATGACAAACGATCATCAGAATGTAACAAAAACATTAAATCAATAAATCGGAAAAATGGACTGAATTTACACCAAAAACCTTCTGAAGCCAAAAATCAAGAGTTTTTCTGTGCTGAATTTAGGCTCCATCTGATTTCTGGAAGCTCACAAACATTCGGTCCGGCCTGTTTCCTGTTTCCCGTTTCCCGGCCCGGCGGCAGACGCAGGAGGGTCGCAGGTCACCGGCTTCCTCCGCTGTGTGAGTTTCACCTCTCCGTTTTCATCGCGCTCCTGTTTTCTTTTCCACTCAGGTGGCGTTAACCGCCGTCCCGAAATCCTATTAAGTGCATATCACACGACGGGCGTAGCTGGATTTCCCCTGACATGAGCACAGAGGCCCCCCCCACACACACACTCACACACACACACACACTCACGCACACACACGCACACACACACGTTCACGTAAACCTGGACGACACACGGTTTGAATCAGTCTGAAGACTCTCCTCCTCAGCCACCAGAATGCCTTTCAGATGTGATCTCCCTCCCCGAGACCGAGCTCAGCCGGGGGGGCCCGAAGTCTACGGGAGAAAATCCACAAAGCTGCCTGCATCTTCCCACTGTTGGGTGAAAAGCGTTCCCATCCAAACGCTGTCTCAGCGATTCGACCCCTCCAGCGCTCTCGCCGTGTGTTTAGCACTCTGGCTTAGCAACTTGAAAGAACATTTATTCTGTTTGGCATCAAACGCCTCAGCAGGGGCAGCAGGTTTGGTTTGGTCCTCAGCCGAGCCGAACATCAGCATTATTCACGTCCCTCCTCCACAAAGACTCGGAGGCTTTGTCCGGAGGTGGACGGAGGCACGGCGGACGAGGCCTCTGAGGGTTTATCACACACTGATGGGCTCTGCTTCAGGTAAACACACAGGTGGGCGACGGCTAACTGAACGACACATTTTCCAGCCTCTGCTCGCCCACCATGTCGGGGGGAGCTGGGAATAAACGAAACGTGCAAACACCAGACAAAAGATTATCTGGAGGTTCAGCTCACTTTCTGGTCGTTCAGCTCGTCTGAGACTTGGACGGAGGGAACAGGCTGAAGTGAGAGGGGAAGCAAAAGGCTGAAAACTGTGCAGAAACAAGAAGCAGACTCACATTCTGTTGCTCAGGGCATCAATCGGCCGCCCGAAGTGCGGCACCGGAGAGCAGAGGAGGAAAACAGCGAAGCACCACTGCTGCAGGACTCTCCTGGAGCAGAACATCTTGCAGATATGTTCCTGTAACAAACATATGAAGGAACATGTGAGCAGGCTGAGCTGAAAATGCTTCGATTCATACCTGAACCATTTCCCTTCACTGCCTCCTGCACCGTCCGTCTCTGTGCTGAGAGCCTGCCAACTGACAGAGCTGCTGAAATAACTCACTTCACACCCTGCAGACGAGACGAGACGGCTGCAGAAACCAGTCCGGCATGTTTCACAGCAACTCCGACTGAATCCACAACAAAGCTGAAATTAAATAAACCAAAACAGACGAAGACGAGTTTATGGGAACCTTACCTTCCCACAGCAGCGTCTGTCCCACACGCAGAAAGATAAAGCAACAGCAAGACAAACGGTTCACTTATGTCCTTCCTCAAACTTTCCTGTCTGACTTTCCTCCACAAATAAAAAATGTCACATTCCAGGTGATGACACCTTGGGGAGAGGAAAGCAAAAATCCCCACGAGCCAAAACACATCGAGGAGCTCCTCTGTGGTTTTCAGTTACGTTCCTCAGTTTGAAAACTTTTTGAAGTCAAGCAGAAGTCCAAGCTGCAGCTCCAGCAGTCGTCCAGGTGTCCTGCGGTTAAAGGTGAGCGTTAGAGCGACGGCAGGGCAGCCAGCGGCGCGACGAACTCAGGCTGCACTGCTGCTGCTGCGGCTGCTGCAGGTCCATCTGATGGGAACGTCTGCTGCATGCTGCCTGAGTGCCTGACAGGGTCAGAGGGGAAGGGAAGGGGAGGACTCGAGAGGAAGGAGGAGGGCCTCCACCATGTCTCTGCCCACCGGCTGTGGAGGACTCACACAGTAAGAGGAGAAGAAGAGACGGCAGGAAGGTGGCACTCGAGCAGCACACAGCGAGTCAACCTGAAACCACAGCTGGAAGTACAGGGGCCAGGGAGCGCCAAAAACACTCCGTGCTCTCTGATTGGTCTACATGAGCATGAGTGTGATGTTTCATGTTCCAGGCTGACAGAACGGTGTCATGTTTGGAGATGAGATGACGAGATATTAACAAAAACAAAAACAAAAAACAGGCTGTGATTAAAAAAAGAAAAGAAAGCTGATGACAAAACAGACACAAAGACCTACGGGGAGTTGTT
The DNA here is from genome assembly GCA_029814675.1 of Acanthurus coeruleus. Taxonomy (NCBI): domain Eukaryota; kingdom Metazoa; phylum Chordata; class Actinopteri; order Acanthuriformes; family Acanthuridae; genus Acanthurus; species Acanthurus coeruleus. The sequence continues at coordinate 17,599,619 of JAPZDT010000015.1, read as the reverse complement.
AGTGCCAAACAGTCTGTCCTGTTCGTCCTCAGGTACACTCGTTCTGTAACAGCTGCTCATGTATGTAATGGTGCAGACATGTTTAATATTTCACTCCTAATGTGTGATTACTGTTCTTACTTTTTTATTGTTTTTTATTTTTTCACAGCAGTAATTACAGTTTTTGTTATAATTATTTTATAAATGTAGTTTCCAAATATTATGCTTTAAAGATAAAGACGACTAAAACAACAGACATTTTTTTCTGACTCTCTGACAAATATTAATGTTTCACTACAGTTTTTTTTAACAAATAAAGAGGTCAGAAATGAGCAAATACAGGTTTTACAAAAAGTTGTAAGGATTTTTTGGTCCCATAAATGCACTGCAGAGCCTCCACTGAATGACCTCAGTGGTTTTAAATAGTTTGAGACTTTCCACCATCATTGTAGTGAGATTACGACGTTGCTTTTCCCTTTTCCCAAGTCAGTAAATACAATTAACAAAAAAACTGATTCTTAATCGTAAATTAATTCTGATGCTTTCAAAACTCACAGAAAAAAAAAGTTAGTTTAAAGTTTTGTTGTACTGTTTGAAAAGGTGATATAAAACCTGAAGTTTATGACATTTGAAGGCTGAAGTACAGGCTTGTTTTAGCTGCAGACTCTGCAGTCGTCCCTGCGCTCAGACTGCCTGAAGCTCCTGCGCTGTGATGCACAGTGACAGCAGGTTCATGTGGCATCACAGCAGCCACTCTGGGCCATCGCTGGCCTTTAGACGCCCACACCTGAAGCGTCAGGTGGTCTGTCTCAGGTACAACGGCCGGCCTGCGGACACAAAGCTGGAGTCTGAGCAGGCTGAGGCGGTCTGAACCGTCAGCGATGTCATGAAGTGCAGCGTGACGACGAGTGATGAGCGACGTCGGCCAACGTGTCCTGAAAGACTTCAGCGGAACAGACAAATGGGAGAAATCCCGGTCAAATATTATCTGAGTTTAAATGAACAAAACAAAAATCGTCCAACTCTGATGGACGTGTGAGAAGTCGGTTCAGGTCTGATTCAATAAAATTCAAAATGTGCTTCAGTTCAAATTATTTTCACCAAACATTTTGACCAGATATTTAAAAATGTCAGAAAATTTCCCAGATTTCTCCTGATGACAGAAACTCCGGAAACATAACTTTAAATATCTATCACAGTTAAACATTGGAAACCTTTTCAAACAATCAGACATCCAATCATAGAGATCCTTTAGAGAGAATTTTAAAGTCCTGAATGTTTCTGTTTCCTTATGATTTGAAGAGAACAGAACCAACAAAAAGCAAAGATCAGCTATCACCTGTTCCCTTTACCTGAGTCATGGTGAGGTTTTATCTGCTGCTTGTGTTCTCTGCAAATATCAAACACAAGTTAGACAGAAGTCGTTGTAACTTTCCGTGGAAGACAACCTGTCGCTCACGCCCAGTTTCCCTTTAATGCTGGGCCTTGTTCATTTGAAAGATGCAGCGATCTTCGCTGTGATCAGCTGATGGTGTGTGAAATCCTGCACAGCCTCCAACACACACTGTGAATTATTCCTAATGATGAACTTCAGATCACGTGATGCGTTTGTGACACACACTGATCAGCAAGTCTGTCATCAGCAGAGACCCCGAGGTCTCAGTTTGCTCTCTTATTTTAATTAAGTGCCATCATCTTTACCAACACACACACACACACACTTCCATGAGATGCTCCAGCAGCTCCTGCACAGATCATCACATTCGGCTTCAGGAATCTGATCTGATCTGATCTGATCACGTTAACTCTGGGTGGAAACATTCCTGTGTTTGTGGATCAAACAGCTTCACACTTTCAAGCCTCAGACCACCGACGCTGGCTCTGCTCGCCGGCTGCGGGAGCTCTTATGTAACCTTCAGACTGTGCTGCGTTTATTAGCCGGCTGCTAAAAAAAACACTAATACAGCTGAGCTAAAATCTGTCCTGACAATTTAATTAACCTTAAGAAGGAAGCATAATTAGACTCACTCCGTCCACCTGCTCCAGATCTCCATGAACACCACCTTACGCATCTCCTCCTCTTTGTATTTTCTGTCCACCAGGGGCAGCACTGAGCAGCATCCAGGGCCGAGGGCCTCTCCGGGCTCCAAGCTCATTTTTTGATTTTCATTTCATCATCCCTCTGCCTGCTACATTTGCTCAGAGCTCTAGAAGAAGAAATCCTTCACCTTCTTTGTTTTTCTTGCTCGGTAATGTCGCCTCTGTATCACAGTTCTGCTAAACTGACATCGAAACACCTGAACATCTCTCAGCTAAACTGTCATTAGGTCAGAATTTCAACTTGCTTTAATGCAAAAGGTTATTTATCAAGTTTACGGATTCTAAAAATCCAGATGTTATTTATTCAAACTGCAGTAACATATGTGCTTTTTGTTTGGACTCCTGATTCAACAAACAGTTTGAGGAATAAACAGTCTAAAGTGAAACAGGGTGGTGAGTTCTCCTCACAGCTGCTGTTCAAAACCCCATCAAAACCATTAGAGAAGTAATCACAGTCACTGAGAGTAGTCGAGTAAAGAGTACAAGTTTCCTGAGTTAACCTGCACATGTTTAAACTGCAGTCAGTCAGACAAAGAGAGCACCGGCGCCCCCTGCTGCTCTGACTGACACGTGTTGAAACATCAGCAATGTGTTTGACAATTAAAAACAGACCACCAGCCCAACACACACACACACACACACACACACACAGGGGGTCTTGTCTCTCCGACAGGTCCCTGAAAAACTCGTGCTGAAATCATCTGGACTCTGGTTAACTGTGGTGCAGCTTTAATCAGCGTGGCGGCTAACGTGACCCGCCTCTCATCAGTGAACTCTGACACACTGAGCATCGAGAGCAGCGCGAAGGCCGAAGGTCAGCACACAATGCACCTCCAGGGCGACGAGCTGATGACACAAGCGTCCTCCACGGCTGCAGACCGGCTCCCCCAGCAGCTTCAACACGCCGTGAAGAGCGAAGACGACTTCCTGCGGGGTGGATTTTCCTTTGAGTGCAGTGTTGGTGTAGATATTTATCAGGACTTCCCTGCAGTTTGTTCTCTGACTCTCTCTGACACAAAGTCAACTGGCTGAATTCAGTCAGACTGTGTTTTCAATTTACTCAATTATTTAAAACATTCGGCCCTGGCGACTGTGGTCTATTGATACGTCCTTGATTTTTACCCAGAAATAGCAGCTCCACTGTAAAGGTTACTGTATGAACATGAAAAGCACACAATTAACACATTATTTGCTAAACATGTGCGCTGCCAACATGAGGTCTTGTGATGCAACAAACCTTTCTGCTGCTCTTTTCATTCATTATGGATCATAAACAGAATCCATTGTTTCTTTCCAAGTCATCATTGGGTGTATAAAAAAGTCAACGTTTTGATGGAGAGTGATTGGTGCCAGGGAGAATCATGGGAGTAGTTTTCCCCCCAGTTTGTCTGCAAATTAGTCAAGTTCCCTTCGGTTTATGAGCTCCTCTGGTTGGAGCCGATTCAGGAACACAAAGTCCAGGCACAGTTTTTATACACTCGAACAAAAGGAGGAGTGTCGGGGATCAGCGGTGGGAAAAGGCTACCTGTTGTTGCCCCCCCCCTCGTCTGACGCCCCCCTTGTACGGCACCCTTGGCTGGAAAGAAAGATCTCATGTGAAAGCGACTTTACCTGCATGTAAACAGGTAGGAGAAAGACCGTGTTTCCTGGCAGCGGGCGGCTCGGTGGGCCGGAGCCAGGAAAGCTGTTTTAGATTCACAGAAAATTGCTGCGTCTTGGCAGAGCACGACACACACAAAACAAACGTCCGCTTTTAATCTCTGCGCCTGCACCCCCCGCCTCTCCTTTTAAAAACAATTCTCCTCACAAAGACGCGTACTGTTAGCGCTCTGCCCCCACCGGTGGTCCGGACCCCCCCTCAGTGACAGGATGCTAACAGGTCACAGCTTCCCCCCACACACCTTTTCTACTCGTTTCCCACCACACCAGACAAAAGTGGACAGAAGCTGCTGCTTTGGCACATCTGCATCACGTGACCCATCAGTTCGCTGCCCAGCCGAAGGTTCATCTGTAACCTTTTATTATATTATATGATTATATTATGATATTTTCTATCAGAAAAACATCAGCCTCTTGTTCTGCCTCCATCAAAGACCTTTTCAACACAAAACAACCACGAATCAGCCAACCAATGCTGAACCAAACATCCAGTGCAACAACACATGCGTCCGTGCAATAATAATGTCATGACATGGCATGGTGGTTATTTTCTGTCTCTGCTGTACGGTGGTTTAATCTCGTCCTCTTGTTTTTACCTCGTTTTCTCCGTAAGATGCAGACATTGTCTGTGCTAACTACTGCTAGCTGCTTTCAGCACAGATGTCAGCTAGTGTCTCTTCGTAAGTTTCATACAGAACGCTGAGGCACAAGAACATTTTTTAAGAACTGTAACACACACGGAATTCAAACTGGTATTTTTTACAAAAAACCCAACGATGTTTAACCTGAAAGTTTCTGACAAACCCAGTCGGTTGGTTGAATCTGCAGTCACAAAACGAGACAAACGAACCCACGGCTCGAGGCAGCGGAGGACCTGCAACACCTGTGTCCTGCCAAGTTAAATGACTGTTCTTGTCAAAGCAGTCTGGAAGGTTTTAAGAGAGCATCGATGGATATTACAGCTTCCTTTGCCCATCGGAGAGCGCTGTCTGACAGCAGGGGAGAGCTGTGAAGATTTCACTTCAGCTGATATTAACTTTGTCAGGTGTTCTGGGTGTTTACTTGTCCTTTACAGCTGCTCATTGGTTCGTCCAACTCTGGTAGCTCTCATGCTTTTCTGAACCTGGGGTTTACCGCCTGCCATCTACACCACGTAGAACCCTGACTGTGGATCAGCACCTCAAAAAACATGAACTATCCCTCTCAGCTTTGGCTCTGTTGTCAGAAAGATCGAACTCGGCTGTTTTACACTCTGAAGTTCATATTTCCTTGCAGTCTAATTTAGAATATGACAAGCTAAAGAGGCTCTGAAGGTACAAAACGTGTCTCTCTTCTCCTGTAAATGTGACACAAACTTAGAAAAGAGACTCAGGCTTCATCCAGTGGATGTGAGCTGGTTTGTGCAGCAGCTGTGTGACTCGCAGTAAATCACAGAGGAGTTCCCAGGGTGAGGAATGGAGACCGGACGGCAAAATGGTGGAAACGTGCGAGCGGAGGGGGGAAAGCAGGGTGATGGATGATGATGATTGAGGGATGATGAAGAGACCATGAGTCGTCTCGCTCGTTCTCAGGGGTGGCCTTCCTCTTTCCCGTTTTAACCTCTGGCTTACCTTCATCCCTCCTCCTCTGTGGCGACAGATTGTAACGGAGGAATTCAGGAATGTACGTTTTTGGTTTTTATTTGTTTTTTGGGATGGACAGAAACTCTCAGTGCCATAAAGAAAAACTCCATCTCCCTCCCTCCTGTTTCACTCTCATTCACATTATAAAGCACACGCCCACCACAGGAACACATGCTCCACCACAGCCGCAGTCTTTCTCCGAGTCGGCCTCCACACCGAGAGCTGCAGCACATTTTACAGGGTTTTGCTTCAGAGCTTGACCCTGTGGAAACACCGGCCCAAACGTGGCTTTGAGACCCCGCAAAGGGCTGCCTCATTCACCGAGAGCTGCCAAGATTTCCAAGAATGACAAATACATTCATGTAGCTGAAAAAATAAACCAGTTTCAAATCTGTTACAGTCGTAAAAATGCAAGAATTTCACCTCAGAAATGCTGATTTGTTGCCGTGAAGTCGGAGCTTCATGTTTGACCTGGACAGAGTTTCTGCCCGGCACGATGTTCTCTGTGGTCAAGTTTCAAGTCATTGTCTTTGGAACAGGAGCTCAAAGTGAACGCAGAACTAAAACTAAGTTATACTAATTATTATCATTCACTGAGTGTCAGTGTAATAACACCATCACATGTCATTTAAAGAAACTACACTGAAAACATTCCCATGAGTGTGTGAAGGAGGAGCTGCTCAAACATACTGACGCTGAAAACTGCTGCACGGTTAACAAAGCTGATCTGAGCTGATTAACAGCAATCAGACTGAGGACGGGATTCCTCAAATTCTGAAACAAAAGCACTTTTTCCTGATGGTTGGTTCAGGATTCATCTCTTTCGACTGATCTGCATCCGAACTCCCATCAGAAGGAGCCAGCGAGTCAGAGAGAAGACGTCATGTGTCGGCAGGAGTGTCTAAGATGAAACTGCATCACTAAGCAGAACACATCTTCATCTCTGAGGCCGTTTGGCAGAAGAACCTCGTCTGCACGCTGTATGTTAGCACGCTGTGAAGCTCCAGCACCGAACGAGCAGCAGTTTTCAGGAGGAAGGCGCCTGGCGTCTGTCGTCTCTGGTGACTTTTGCAGATGTCACCAGATGGGTGAACATAATCTGTTGGTGTGTCACTCTTGGATCCCACCAAGGCACTCGAGTTCCTGCACTCAATTAGATCTGATTATGGTTAGCCTGGAGCTGCCAGCGCACTGCTCTCCAGTGTGCAGAGGGACAGAAAGTGGTTTTCAACAGCTCTGACTGGCTAAACAGTTGTCAACTGAAGCAGTCTTTGTGGGTTTAGGCTTATGATTTAATCAACAGCTAAAGGGGGACACTAACATATTTAACACTGACTGAAAACACTGTAGGCCAACCCGACCTCCGTGTGTTGGATTCGTTAGCCAAAACGTGCCAAAGTGTCTGCCAGTGAAGCTGTTACACCACAACCCTCCTTTACTTTGGATTACGGCTGAAGGAAGAAGCTACGATCAGGCTACAGAAACAAAAAAACAAGCTAACAGAAAACTTGTTCAGGGATAAAAACTGTGTTTTCAAAAAGCTTTGAAATGATACTGAACAATGCTGTGAAAAACTGGACTTTAAAAAACTTTTACACATTGCCAGTAAAAGTTTTGTCCTGTGCTGTAACTTTCAACTTTAACAAAATCACACAGAAAATAAAATAAAATCCAGTTTCTAACCATGCAGACTGACTAACCTGTGTCAGAGCTCCTGGCTTCTTCCAAAGATCACGAATCCACTGAAAAGTCGTGAAAAACAAGGGAAACGTCCTCAGTCGCCTTGTGGAGACAAGAAGCTCCTGTGGTGTCTCGCAGGCTGCTGGAGAGTGTCTGCACTCTCTTTGCTGCGCTGTGAAGGTTCAAAAAGCTTTATAAATAAAGTTTGAACCCTCCTGCTGACATCACACGCTGGTCATCAGCATCATCGCCGCCTCACGGTAGCAGGAGAATCCGTGGAGCTGCTCAGTAATTAGATGGATGAACTTAGTCACTCTCTCTGTTCCTCCCTCCCTCCCACATCCCCTCTCCCTGTCCTTTCCTCCCCTCACAGAGACACTCGAACACACCACGGCTTGGTTCCTAAGTGTAAACTAATGACACATGTCAGTGCTCTTGTTGTGATGTGTCTGTGGCCCGTAGGTTTCGTAGGTTTAGCTGTGGTTGCTGTGGTGGCTTTGCTGTTGCTCTGACAGCCTGATGCTCCTCGCAGAGGTTTTCTGTCCTCTGCACGTCACCCACGTTAAACTCAACCTCACAATGCTGTTTCTGCACCTACCTAAACTTTACACGGGCACATTAATGTGATCATTTAAAGCCGATTATGAAAACAGTGTCACACACGCACACACACACAGCGGTCTCGGTTGGAGGCGTCTGTGTTTTTGTTTCAGTTTAATTCGACTTCATGAAGCGATGACCCCCTGCTGCCAGATGTGAGTTTGAATGAGCAAAGGCAAGAAGGGAAAAAAACCCTCTTCAAAACATGGTAGTAGTGGTTTCACTGGTCCCGCCCGCTCGTGCTTGCGTAGCATCCCTCCCGATCTCCAACACGAAAGCAAACTGCTCCAGTTTCCAGTTGTTCCATCTGGTCTGAGGTTCTCTATGTTTAGCAGAGGGTCGTGGTTTTGGGGTCAAACGCTCCTTCACGAGCGAGGACGGAGCTGAAGCCAGACGGAGCTGAAGCCAGACGCTGCCTGTCTGCACTTAAAGGCAGCACGGCTTCACGCTCCTGGAAGAAACTCTGAAAACACCGGAGAAAAATCCAGAACATCCGAGAAACTGAAATGACTACGTACAAATTCTAAATGAAAATATCACTGCTTGGTTTGATTTTACAAATGTGTGGGATCTTTGGGATCTTTGGGGTCAAAGCTGAGATGTTGACGTGTTTCTGGGTGAAACAGGATCAACGTGGAGAATTACACTGATCTGTGGTCGGTGCTGAGGTTCTCGCCTCCTTCAGCTCCTTCAGCTCCTCATTACAGGAGCAGATGTTCCTTTAAACTGCAGGAGGAGGAGGGTCAGTTACTGTCCGAGCCCATCGTTTGCTTCATGTTCCTGCTGAAGAGCAAAGCAGGACTCCTGAGGTGCAGCGATGAAGTAATGCCTTTAATACAAATTCTAGATCAACTTTCAGACTGAACATGTGAAATTATTTCATCACGTTTGATAATTAATTCCTTCCAATTCATCTTTTTTCCCTTAAATTCTTAAATCAAAACTTAAAATAAAATACTTTCCCCCAACAGTATGACCACGTTTATCCCATCAGGTCTTCAATCTTTACGGCTCTTCATGCAGATTTTCGCCCTGCAGAGGAATCGAAGGAGGCAGCAAACATCATGATTGTTTCCACTGCACAAATTACTAATTCAATGGAAAAACTAAGTGAAATATCGGAAGA
>JAPZDT010000015.1:17371735-17382835 GCA_029814675.1 Acanthurus coeruleus | reverse complement strand
TGTGTCCCACTTCCTTACTGTTTACCGAGGCTGTGACACACACACTACGTACTAATATTGTTTCTATTTGTCAACCGCATTCACATGTGATTTATAAATAACATTTGAAGCATTGGTTGAGAGCATTGCCTGTCTGTAATGTGGTTGTCTGTTAACTAATGTGAGAGCAAGAGAAAGGACTAAAGCGTTCCCAGTGCATCTACTGGGAGACAGTGTCAAATCAGAGGTCTAAACTGGTCAAAATTCAACCTGAGTTTGCTACAGACAGCCAGGAGATTTCACTGAAAGCGCACAAATCTTCAGCAGTGCCAGCTTCCATTGAAGTGAATGTCAGACAGTGAGGGTTCGAAGGATGGAAGCACAACATGATCTTGGCTAAACAGTAATTAATAACCGTTGTGGAATATTTGTGCTTAATTATTAATTACAGTACAAAGATTTCCTCACTTTATTTGGGGCTATTTTTGGCTCAGAACCTTTATAGTTGTTACCTCTATGCTCTCTGCTTTTTTTTTATGTAATAGATGTTCATTTTGTACTCAGTCCTCCAGTTTATTTCTAAGTTCTCTTTTTGTGCACCGGTTTTGCTGATGTGACACCTGAGTAACACAAACTGTGCACTGACTAAAATGTTGGAGTACAGCGGCCGTTTTTGGAAATTTCATATTTAAACAGCAGTCATGAAAACATAGTGATGTTCTTCTCAGGATTTGGTAGTTTTTTATCTGAGCTTTTGCTGCTGCACCAGTTTTATTCCACCTTTTGGAGCTGTGAGCAGCTACCCTGTTTCATTTTGTGTGTTACATTGTGAAACTAAAGTCAGTGCATTTAAATGGACTCAGGAAACCAGGTTGCTCTGAGGCATCAGTGTACATGCACTGTTGTAACCCGGTGAATGCTAAGTCTGTGTCTATATAGTTGCTCAGTTGTCAGATTTTTCTCTCTTGACCTTATTTTGAACTGATTTGTTGTTTGTTTTTTTTCTGAATTATACTAGTGGTCAAATATTTGGCTGTGGCAGCTTTAAAAGACCATGTAGAAACCTGGCCTGCCGATAAACAAGGCATAGAGATCATGTCTTTGCAGGAGAGTCCAAGCTGGGAAATCCAGTTCTGGCTGCAGGAACCAGCTTTTTGACATGAACCCGATCACTGAAATGTGTAAAGAGTCAAAAACACCACACTTAGTTATTATATTACTTTAGTTTCCCTCCTGGCATCCTGAGACGTGAAGGGCAAATGGGACCAAGTGTTCAGCATTTTTTTGGGCTCTGTCTGTTTGATGCGGGAAAGAAATGAGGACTAAAAACAATAATGCGTGTAAACAGCAACCCTAAATACACCTAACCATGATTTTATTAACCGTGTACATAGCAGTAAATGTCAGTGAGTGTGATCTGTCAGCTTTATTAGATCTCAAACACGTAATCTTCATATCACATCAGTTTAAAATAACTCAAAATTGTGCATTTACTCGACATTATATATAAGCCAGAATCCTGGTGATGTTAAATGCCAGTAATAAGAGGGTTTTTATTTTGTTAACTCTTCACTGTGTTCCTTTCTATTTCCTGAGTTTCTTGATAGTATATTGTATTAGGAGTGATCACCACTCAGAATTCAGTTAGTTCATGGAGGAGCAGTGTTTCATAAAACTGGAGCTTTATGACAAAGAGAGTCAGATGAAGCTCAAACAGAGCTGATGGAGAAGTCCGTTTGGCTTCAGTTCGATCTGTGCTCCATCTGTCCTCAGGTTTTTTACAGCTGTGATCAGACTTTCAGAGTAGCTTCAGTAGTCGTTGCTGTGAGCTTCATGGTTGTGATGTCTTAGTGGACGTCATAGATCCACTGAGAGTTAATGACTGTTTTGGGATTTTTTCTCTGGGAAAAAGGGAAATAACACAGCGGACACAAAGAAATAATTTGTATATAACATTGGCAGAGTTTACAAGAAGGTCCAAATAATTAAGAATAGGTCATAGAAAGCATTCCACAAAGTTTGTAAAGGTTCTCATAATGCATAAACTTATAAAACTGCACAATATTTAAAGGGAGTCTTGGATCAAAAAGAAATCCTCTACACCAGTTTCCTCGGTTAGATGTTGTCCACAGTGCTGTGTAACGTAGCCAACAGGACGGTACAAGTTGAAGTTTTTACAAGCAAATATCACCTGGATGTGTCATTTACTTCTGAATTTGCAAGATGGCACCGATGTTTGACAGTTTCTTCTAGCAGCTGTTTCACAAAGTTTAAGATTACGATTTGTGTGATTTTAAAGAGATTCTGGGGATGTTGGTGAAATCAGCTGAAAGAGACGGTGTGTTCACAGACATCATACAGTGTGTGTAGGCGGTCCTTCAGTGTGGCCAGGACACACACACACACACACACACACACTCAGACCCCTCTGAATGTGGTCTGAGTGATCAGATCTCAAGACACATTGGGTGCATTCACACCTGTACTTAGCCCAGAACGTACATACCTGGGACAGATGGTGATACCAGGTGTGCACAGCCTCAAAATAAGCCTGGTGCGTTCAGGGCTCCTGGAGCGGTTGGACCAAGTCAGTTTTGTGCTTTGCTCAGGTCGTAATCTTGCATCGGTTAATACCTCTGAACATTTTTAGTTTATTTGAAACAAACGTGGTAATTTAGGAAAACTATCAAGTTGTAAAAATATACATTTATTTTTAAAATGTAATGAAGTAAAAGCGAGAGATACTTAAATACTTCATTGGAGTTTCGGGATATCCAGAGTTCTGAAAGGCTGTTAAAAGCAATGAAGCAAGCTTCTTCAGTAGAAGTCAGATTCATTTGCTTAGGAGCGAAGTCTCGTCTCTGGCTGCTTTAGACTGTGATGTTGGTTATGAAATGTTTCTGATTGTGACTGCAGGCTGTCAGGAGACGTTCTCCACCTCTGAGCTGAAAGTGGGATTGTTGTGACAGTGGATTGTGAGGCAGGAGGCAGTTTAATCCTTTTTTTGAAGCGTTTCAGTCAGAACCATCAGACCTGCAGCAAAAAACGGCCTCTTCTGCTGTGAAAGCAGCAGGAAACTCATCAGCTCCTGATGAGCCAGTGTTGCCCCCTACCAAAATTAATATCTATCTGCTCTTTCGTGTCCAAGTCACATTAAAATTAATAATCATATCACTGGACATGATTGTTATAAACTGCTTTGAAGTGGCTGCAACTAGTGGTGATTAATTGGCATTTCAGTCAAAAGGAATTGCCCATTGTTTTGTTAATTGATCAGTTGTTTCAGTAATTTTTCTTTCTTGAAACAAAAAAGTCAAATGTTTGTTGGTTCCCTGAAAGTCACTGTTATTTGCAGCCTTATTGGGAAGTGCTCCCAACATGTGATGTACTCTGCCTCCTTTGGCTGGTCTGGTTGTGAAACAGGTGTTACATTGTTTTTCATGTGGTATTTAAAATGGCCTTATAAAGGGAAGACTTTAACTTTGTGAACCGTGCAGAAACCTCGCTATTTGTTCTCTTGCAGCTCTGCAGGTGACATTAAAGCCGCTGTAACTTGTACAGAAACTGTTTGCAGTCCAGCTAAAAGCCATTTAAAGACAACACTGTCTCTTTTTTCTGCACTAATTTCCTCTTTGCACATACATTAGTCAGCGAGGGTCAGCGGTCGGCTCGCGCTGCTAAAACTGTTCTGTGTCATACATCAGCCCTGCTCAGTAATTGGACATTTGAGAGGCGGAGGAAGCTGTCGGTCTTCTCTGGTGGGAGGCAGCGAGACTGGCGGCTCCCTTCCCCCATCTATACGCACCTCCATCCCTGGCCGCCTCCTGCTGGGTCAGGGTAAAGATTTCGGGGAGTGTTGGTCACATTTAGACGGAGGACAGGCTTTTTTTTTTTGTCTGAGCGGCCTCATGGTGGCCGGCGAGAGGGCAAACTTTCCCAGCAACTCAAACCAAACCAAACTCGGGCTAATCCCACGACGGCTCATTACAGTCTCCTGCAGCGCTGATTAAACCGGAGGAAGGTTTAGGGATTTGTGCCGGACTAAGTCGTGGTTTTACTGAGCAGATTGGTGTAAAGGACCTGGGCTCCCTCCAGGCTCGCACACTGCTTTTCTTTTGGAGGCCAGTCTACACCTTGAAACAACTTTCTGCCTGAATTCACTCGGCTCTCTTTCTCCTCTTGTCTCTGAAGAACCTACCATCTACCACTAGAATATGTATTAAACACATCCTGTTTGTTTTACACTCTCATCCAGCAAAACAACCTACAGAGGAAATGAAAGTGAAAGACTTTCATGCCACATTTTGCTTTTTATCTGGACTGTCAGGTAGTTTTTAGAGTCAGATATTTCTGTATAGATGATCAGACCTTTTTAGATGAAGACAATGTGATATACACTGAGTGGAGGTTTTGTCTTTAGCTGTTTTCAAGGTAAACTGAGGAACGAAATTATCTTTTTTACATTTGACACCTTATTTTGAAGCTTTGAGCCCAGTGTAAACACTTCCTGTAGCTCTGTGACTGGTTGGACGTTTGTGTTTGAACCGAATTGCTGTGGATGTTTTCCAGACTTTAAAATTGTGGCTGTACAGGTTTGGATCTTCACAGTATAGTCAGACAGATGAAGGCACATGTGTTGATGTGTGTGTGTTCAGTGGGACAGGCCAACCAAAGGGCACCCACATATCACAACCAGGAAGCAGCAGATCCCCATTCAGTCTCAGAGGACCATAAATCTGCCCTCTTTTGTCCTTGTGCTCTTGAGGCTGCAGCGAATGGTTCCTCTCTTTTTTTTGTTTGCTCTTTTTAATCATTACTGGAAGGCACGCTCGGCTTTAATTAAGAGTAACATAGCAGGAAACCCCGTGATGACTCTTCCTGAGGGAGGGCAGTCTGTCTGTCTGTCTGTCTGTCTGTCTACCAGCTTCACATTTTACTCTTTTTGCCACATGCCTCCACATCTGGCGGTTCTCTTTCAGCAGAGACGTCTAAACGCACCGTTTATGGGTTAAAAATGACTCTGGCAGTTTTATTTTTGTAGCACATTTTATTAAAAGTAATCTGAATGTGCTTTACATTGAAAGAAAAAACTTAGTGACAACAGACATAAATATAAGAATATATAAAATTAAGAAACATAAATTTAAGAAAGTCGGCTCTGCTTCAGATTTGGTTAAAAATATGAAGGTGTTATCTACAGTTGGATTGTAGTTTTCTTGTTGTCAGTGTGGAACTGAGTCGAAGGAAGGAAGGAGCTTTAAAGTTTGACTTTAAAGTGTTTTCATTTTAGCCTCTTTAAGAGATGAGAAGGTGGATGTAACGTCATGAGGTCAGCAAAGCTCTGTCTCATAGTCCTCTTTCTGTTGTTTTGATGGCTCCACCAGTAAAACTCAACACTTCCTGCATTGTTCCTTCACATTAAAAGGGGCTCAAAGAGTGTGATCTTGATTCTGTTTGACATTTTAATTTAAAGATCTGCATTAAATATTGAGATTCGGTTACGGTAAGCACAACAATTAAAAAAAGAAAAAGCAAAGTAGAAGCTTTTTAAAAGGTTCTGTGATGGAAAGCGATATTATATTGTGTTTAGCAATGTGTTTATGACATAAATCTGTTGTTCTCTTGGAATCATCGCCATGAAATTTAGAATTTTACCGAATTTTATGCATGATTTGGAACTTACCTGAGAATTTATGGTTAGCGAGACCTTGCTCTGGTGCTGGTTGCAGTTATTCTCCTTTTAAGAGAGGTTATAAGGCAGATGCTTTTGACAACTTCAAGAATTACATATCTATTTATTTTGAGTCTTTTGTGGTCATTTTAAGCCTGAACATTTTTAACAAGTATTGTTAAAAAACATGGCTTCTCTTCTAACCCGTGTCGCAGAGCTCTTGAGTCTGGCTGGTAAACAGGTTGCAGCTGCTGCCGACTCAAAACCAGCCGGCCTCCTGCTATCCAGGCAGGGTTTGTATCATCCTGCAGCCGTGGATCCGTGTGACGGCTTCTTATTACCGAACAGCAAACAGTCATTTCCAGAGGCTCACGGAAAAGTGCTGATGTAGCTCGGCTGGCAAGCAGAGGGAGCAGAGAGGCTGCGATGAATTAACCCATGTTGACTGCCATGCTGCTGCTGCTGCCTCTAAAACACGCTGTCATCTTTCTTCACACAGCAGCAGCAGTTTGTGATGAAAAGGAGGAGCAGCAGTAAAGCTGCTTTTATTTCTCTCAGGAAGATCGTAACTCCTTTTCCACAGAAGATGCTAAATCAGAGCTAAACACACCTGTCTGTTTCATTTTTTCTTTTTTGGTAAGTTCTCATGTGTTGTTGTGGACGTCTTAGAAATGCTGAAGTCGGTAATCATCAGTTTTATTTCACATGTTTTAGTGCTTTTTATCTCAACAAACTGGCTCTGTGCTCTTAAATATTTGAGCTCCATCCTATTAAAACAGACTCCTGCAGTCGCCCACTTTTATGGCTCACAGTTCAATAGACATGAAATGGAAAGTGTTCACACTACGATGTTGGTTCTCCCAAAAAAAGAGGGCAAGTTAGATTACTTAATGTTGACTTTGTTCTCTCTAGTAGGTAATAGTTTAATTATGTTTCATTAAAAAGGACTACGACTAGCAATTATTTTAATTATTGATTAACCTGCAGATTATTTTCCTGGTTGAGTGACTAATCTTCTTTTCGTGTCACAAATTATTGAATTTCTCAGATCTTAAAAATATCTCATTTCATTACAAGCTCAATAATAAGGAAACAATCAGTAAGACAGCAGCACATTCTCACATCTGAGACACTCGAATCTCAAAAATTGTGGGTTTTTTTTGCTCACTTTAATTTTCTGTTCCTCAATTAATTGTTTAGTAATGCAAAGTTTTTTTGTGCTGCATGTTACTGGTTAGACCAAGTTGTTGTTTCCGAGGTACTGAGGGAGATATTGTGGAAGAAGATGTGTGACTGACCCATGTGTGTTTCCCATCATGCAATGAGAGTCTGTCTGTCATCTTGTTCTGTGCAGCATCAGAGCTCAGCAGCAGATCATAAAGTTCTCTGTGTAATTAGACTTTTCCTCCGTGCTGAAGGTGAGGAGGCAGGACTGAAGCCTCCCTCAGGCTCGTTCAGCAGCTCAGTTACCGTCTCTGGAAACACAGCAGCTTCACAGAGAGAAGAAAAACTCATTCTGTTTCATCACTTCCTCTCTCTTCTTCAACAGAAACGCTGCATTTGTTGTGTTTGGAGCCCGTCCCCAGGGAAATAATAAATGATGAGTGAGAGTTTTGTTTGAAAAACTGCTTTGGTGTAGTGAAGGGTGAAAGATTCAAGGTAGTGAAATCAATAAAAAAACTGTGATAATGAGGCAAGTCGGCCGCACTGGACGAAACTGCTGAACAGACTCAGAAACAGTGTGTTCTTTACTTTGTCCCACTGAGGCTTCTGTACTGTCGCTCTCTACCCAACTCAACGTCACACATGTGATCACAGGTGAAGAACGGCGCGGCGCCACAGTCTGCAGCCTCTTTACTTCCTGTCAGATGTTTGTCAGACCTCAGTGCTCCTTTACATGGACCCAAACGTGTCCAGGCATCTGATGAGATTCACAATGTTATTGATGGATTCAAGTTTCTAATTCAAATCGATATTTTGACAAGTTTAGATCTTTGTAAGAAACCATGTGATTAAATGCACTAAAGAAACCACATTGAGAGGGCAGTCTTCACTACAATGCTGTTATTTTGATATAGCTTTATATGGTGAAACGCTCCATAATCTCATAATATTATGATTTTTTTGGATAAAATCTCAACAATATTATGATGTTACCGCTTTGTTCTGTGTCTCATGATGTTTGACTTGTTCTTGTAAAAACAAAACCTTAATTTGAATAATTTTCATTTAGAAGTCCTTTAAAATCCAGATTTTACTATCATGTTATGATATACCATACGGTCTCAACACTGACACATAGTGAACGTATCTTTGTAAAATTAGGACTTTAACTATAGATATTTTTTGTAAAATTTGATCTTTGTCTTTTAATATTATGATTTTTTTTGGGAAATACTTTTTTATTCTGATGATGTCATGCCTTCTAATCAGAAATGTAAATTTTATCATAATACATAACATAGTATCATATAGCACATTGCCTTTTCTTTTTTATGACTCAAACTCAATTGTGGCACTAATTTAATAAAATTACATTTATTTTTAATGAAACCATCACAGTTGCAGCGATGTTTCATTGTGACTGCAGGCTTGTGTTCGTTCTAACAAGCGTCTGCGCCCTCAGAGGCCTGACAGCAGGTTCGGTGGTAAAGCGCTGACATGCCCTCATGTTTAAGATGTGACTTCATTAGTAAAGCCTGGGAACATTTCCGTCTTTTCTTGTGTGGGGAGTTTTGAAGGTGGCAGGTGGAAACATCCTTCAGGGAATGTGAGAGTCATGCACTGGAGTGCTGCAGAGCTCGGATTATCCTGCTCAAAAAGCCGTGAAAATTGGTGTAATAATTCAAAAATTGCCTCCTTGCATCATGCACAGAGCCTCTTCTTCTTTTTGAAGATTTGTGTTTGTGCAGCACAGACAAAGTGCTGCGCCGGCTGACTAATTTGTGTGTTTTGTTTGTGGGAGCTATCTCCTGCCCTTTGTGGTGACAGAATTTTCAGCACAAGTCCGTATCATTGCTCAATTTCACGCAGACCTGAAGTTAATTGTTGCGGTTTCATGGTCATCAGTGTGTTTTCACCGTCAGTGGACACAGCACTATTTTCTCCTGCTCTCAAATACCATCCATACACTCGGCTTTAGGGGGGTGGGAACTTACACTCAATTATATCGGCATATTTGATATTTACAAAGTTCAACCTGATCCTCGTCCAGTGAAGGATGTCTGTGTGTCTCGATGTGTGCAGTTCAAATGCATTCATAGATAAATCAAGACTCGGAGCTCCAGGTTGTGATGCCTATTAATCAAAACGCTAACATACTTTAATGTAATGTTGCATCATGGGAACAAAGCTGATGTTTGGTTAAATCGTTCAATTCAAACAAGTCTAGTTTGTTTTAAAAATGAGGAATAACACATTTATATTCTTCCGTGTGTGATTCCTCCAAGGTTGAGCACAAGGCCGGGCTAAAGTTGCCTGAGCAACAGCTCATTAATCCTCATTGGCTGAGCTGCCACTGTGGAGAAAAACAAAAATGTTAATTGTCCTACTTCTGCTGTTGTAACTGCATAAATGTGAGTGATCCATAATTGTTAAGTTAAGTTAATAAATTGCCATATCATCGAAAATTTGTGTGATGCATCATGTCATGTGACTCGGAGGCTTCCATTCTTGGTGTAGTTGCTGTTGTATGAGGTTTCTGTGCGTCTCTTTGGAGTTATGGAAATGATGCAAGATGAATAGTAAAAGCAATGGGAGATCCTGTGAGTACAAATCTATGAAAATACGTGCAGCTTCTGGCGTTTGCATCGCTCAGTTTTGCCTCACTGATTATTAACACATATCACATGACCTGAAGATGGGCAGCAGGGTTAGGGTTGTTGTTCAGCGCCTTAAAATGTCTGTGCATGCTTCCTACAATTATTAACAAAAAGAGCTGGACGAGAAGTCAAAGCATTCACTCCTGAGCTCAGTTCATTGCAGTTCGGCTAACTTCATCGAAGCATATTCATCAGTTACATTTCAAAACGTGAAAATGTTAACTGGATGCCAAATTAATCAGAGCGCAGAAGGCTGACGTGCCTCCTGAGTTTCCATATGACCAGCTGCTGACACGCTCTGAAGCACTGAAAAGGCACCGAGGCTGTGTTACATCACTTCCAGCCAAAAACATGAAAACACTGAGTCTGTTAGCATGTTAGCTCGTCAGTCACTACCTGCCTGTTTTGAACTGGTACTGATAACATTTCTCTTCCCTTACTGTCTTGTCTGCTGTTTACATGTGTGGGGGGGGGGCTAAGCCAAACACAAGAGCGCAGGGTATCAACGATCAAGTGAAAATTTTAGCAGCTGCTGCAGAATAAATATAGGAATAACTGCGTTTATGAGGCTTTGAAAAGCTAATATTGGCCAAATTTTTATCGTGTTTAAATAAATATTCATTTATTTGGTCTGACTCAATTGAAACTTGTTTCTCTTGTTGTGTCATCTAGTGTTAATCTAACATGTTCTGCATAACTTAGCAGAAAGGGTGATGGACTGATGGACCCTGTGTGTGTGTGTGTGTGTGCGGACTGAGAGGAGCTGCAGTGTATCTGGAGCACATGGCAGCTTGTGGAGGTCAGTTGATGTCTGCTGTCAGATCAGAGCGCCTCGGTCTGTCGGCTGCACAGTCGGGCCGGCGATGAGCTGCAGGGACGGAAACTGCACTCGTTTGTTTGCTCCCTCAGCATCAGTCTTCCTCGTTCACACACCTCACCCTTAATGAACTTCGCCACATTTTCTCACCCCGGTATCGTAGCAACACGTTTTATCACTGTCCAGTCACCTGGGCCTCAGCTTTGTGTGTGTGTGTGTGTGTGTGTGTGTGAGTACTTAATCTCTTTTCAGACCTTCAGACTGAAGCCGTTCTCCCAGTAGATTCTTGGATTTTGACTTTTAATTTGAAAATAATGATTTTAAAAAGTTGTTTTTAGATTGAAGTGTGTTCACGTTTCTGTTTGTTGTCAGTCCAGTGGAAGTTGAGCTCTTTTCTTTTTCTGCAGTCCAGATGACTGACACCTTGAAACGGAAGAGATCGATGAGATGCAAACAAATCCCTTAACATGGAAGCTACTTGTGAGCGTTGTCAGCGTTGTTGTTGTGTTGATCAGTGAGGAAAAAAGTTGATAGATAAAGGTGTAGTAGACGCTGATAACAGGATGTTTCATCTATCAAACTGTGTCATTCATATCACAGCCCAAACCATGTACAACTTAATCTGTTTATTATGTTCTCTACATTTTTATAGTTTTGATTTGAATTTTATTCCTCAGCTTTAATGTTTTTAGATGCATTGTTGCAAGTATATTGTGTTGTTGTCTAGTTATAGAATTTCCTGTAAAAGTTGTGATTGGCTGTTACTCTCTTTAACAAAGTTATTATACGTATCATCATCTTGTTTTTGTTTT
>JAPZDT010000015.1:17344155-17355107 GCA_029814675.1 Acanthurus coeruleus | reverse complement strand
GCGACTTTGCTTAATGAAAAATAATGACTTGCTTGCCACAGAGTTTTTTTTGTTTTGTTTTGTTCGTGCTCTTCGGTGTGGCGTCAGACTCTGCCGTACCTGAGCTCCATGTCAAAGGGACACTTCAGAAACGAAAAGAAAAGCCTCGGCACAGTTTGTTCTACCCTTCGTCGGAGAGGCAACAATAGTTCTTAAATGAAGGCCAGTTTCCGTAGCAACATGCCAAATATAACAAGGCTTCCGCTCGCATAAAAATAAAGACACAGGGATGCAGACGTGCAGCGCTGCCGAGGCTGTTGGCTGACAGCAGCAGGACTACAGGCCTGATTTAACAGCCTCTGATGGCATCCGGTCATTTAAACGCATCATTTAATGAAGCTTAAGCTGCTACAAACACAGTCATGAGGACTTTTTATCACCCAAACAGACGTGATGAAGGGTTTTCCTGTTTCCAGCTCAGTGGTTTTCCTCACAGTAAACATCCGTCACAGGTGTTTTCGAGGCTCCTCCCATCAAAGATGACGAAGCAAAGCTGGACCGCGGAGGTTCACCCGGCACTGAACCTCCATAAAGAGTTCAAGAGACAAGTAAACCAAAGGTGAAGCAGTGGAGGCGGACATGTTTGACTCTTAGTCCACTGTGGGGGGTGGGGGGGGTGGGGGGGGGGTAGCTCCAAAAACATTAGATCCTACATTTCCCATGATGCAGCTTGATTGCATCTCTTGGTTAGAGCTTGTCTAGTAAACAGGAGGGTTGCTGTGTTACAGATAACAGAATTGGAAATGCCTCCTTTACTGCCTAAAATACTGGATTGTGTCCATGAAAGTCTGTGTGATGTGAACGAGCCCTGAATCGAAGCGTGGTTACTGCCTGTGCACCTGAACGCACCTCAACAGACTTTTACAGCACAAGTAGCTGAAAACCATGAGACATGAAGCAGATCTTCTTTATCAGTTCATCAGGACGCATCAGAAACTGAAATCAGGAAGAAAAAAAACCCAAACAGAAAAATTTCTCATAAACATCCAAAGTTGTGAATGAAAAAAATGACATTTGCAGAAATCTAACAGGATTTTGTTCTTAAATATAAAAACTTAGAAACCAAGCAGCAGATGAATCGAGTGAGTTTGAAGAAGGTTTTTGTTTTCATCTTCATCTACGTTTCCAAACACATGTGAGCACAATAACTCACTGTGACAGGCCCATGGAGAAGGTAGAGGCACATGCAGTTGTTAGACTTCATGTAATGGTTATTTGAACTTGATGGTGCAGCCTAATGTGTGCAGGGATTTGCTCTTAGCTCCCCGTATCTGCATGTCATGTCGGCGGTGCTGTGCAGCGATGTTGGCTTCATCCCGTCTGCGCTGTAATGGATTCTGAGTCCGCTGACGACTTCACTCTCGCATGTGCAGCAACAGAATCAAAAGACAATCTCATTTACCTGCATCTAATGAAAAGGCAATTTGTTGTGTGTTGTGTTGGGATGGAGATGGAGTGGGACGCAGACACACACACACACACACCAACGACGCTGCGTCGTCTGCAGCCACCAGAGGCGAACTGAGAGGCCACACCACGTCTGCAGCTCCACACACTCCATCGTTTTCTCCACTGTGACCTGTTAGAGACTCAGTTTTAGCCTGAAAAGCTCTGATTTTGTGGAGGAAACTGGAAGCCAAAATCCAGAAAACTCCATCAGTGGTTTGAATAAAGCTTGTGAGCTTTTGGAGACCAGAGGCAGACCTGCTGTAAATGAACGCATGAATGGGTTTCCTGACGTCGCGCCTGGACATGAATCCTCTGATTGTTGTGATGTTTCCATGATGTTCGTATGTGGCCTTTTAACTCATCTCACATGGCAGTTAAGGTTCAGCCGAGTGTCTGTGAACTCCCAAAATGTCTGCTTTAGTTTTCTGTTTTTTCTTCACCCTTCACCCTCATCCTTTCACGTTTTGCTCCGGTGAGTTTGTTTCAGTTTAGTTTGTGCTTAGTTAAAAGAGATTTTGACGAATCAAATGATTGATTTGTTCTAAACTAATCTGTTAGCCTGAATTCTTCTGTGTTGTTGGCTTTATTACACTGATTGATCTGATTGTTTTGTATAAGTTCGTCTAAGTTGCGTCTAAATGTCTGGGATCGTTTAAGGCTCAGTCCTTGGACCATTTTTATTCAACATCATTAATAAATAAAGGCTGCAGCAGATTGAACTAATGGCTTCACTAATGCTTGAGGTTAAATAATCCATTGCAGATAATATTTGCACTAAATTGGTTGCCCGCTAGTTATTATTGTCCTTAAACTGATGCTGTCACAGCTCATGTGGCGCCGAGACTTTTAGCATCTGCTGCCGAAGAATCCTGCTCGGTCAAAACCAACACTGCTGCAAAGAAAAATGTTTTTTTCTCCGGAAACTGACAGAACAGCTGGTAAATGGAGCTTCCAAGAGCTTCTTTTAATTAACATGTAGAAACAGTGTTCACAGGCGTCCTCGGTGACGCGGCGGCAGTCATTTCCACTGTAACTAAGTGGCTGCTTCTCCTGCTGGAGCCGTGAAGATGTGAGAGCCACACCTCTAATTGAACGCTGGCATGTCGAAGCATGTTTCAGCCTCACGCTGCCATCAGCTGCTGTCACACTGGGGACCAGGCCTCCTCCCACCTCCTCCTCCTCTGGACCGCAGCCTCAGTCTTGGCCTCCCACCTCCTCACACCTCCTTCTCCTCGTCTGCTCTTCGAAGGAGCTATCTCCTGTCTCCTGAGATTAGCTTGTCCAACACGCCGGTGTTCAAAAACTCAAGACTAACTGAAGAGAATAAATTTCTTCTCAGACCAAAAAAGAAAAAAGTCAGAAATATGTGACTGTTTCCATTTGCAGCACTTTGGTTTGGAGGAAGATACCTCGAGGCCATCCGACCAGATGTGGATCAAATCTGCCTCAGATGTTCAGCCTTTTCCTCTGCTGTCAGCATGTGGCTGCTCGACCAACTTCAGATCTGCAGCAGGATATTTAAAAAGACTAACTGTTGGATTTTGATCAAATCTGCTGTGGATGTTCTTGGTCCCCACAGGATGATTCCTCAAGATTGTTTTAAACACATTCATGGTCTTCATAGTTGAACCTTTTCCAGTTTGGACGCAGTAAACCTACTCACACTCACAGCTCATGAGGGAATAAACCTTTTCGTTCTTTTTTTTATAATGACCAGGCTTTATCACCATAGAGGTTTTTTATCTTTTACATGCTCATTTTATTTGTACTACATCTATTTTAAAATAGCCTTTGACCTTTACCTTCAGATGTAATTTTCTTAAAGACGTACTTGCTGCTGTTGGCAGCTGTTTCCTGTTTATTTAAACTCCCAAAACACAAATCCTCTGGATGTTTTGTGGGTGTTAAATGTGGGACCTGGGCTGCAGGGCAGTTGGGAGGAAGGCGATGGAGGCAGCTGGGCAGGTGGCCGCCATTTCCAATGAGCCTCTGCAGTTGCAGCTTTGAGAGATGAAGCCCATCAGAGTTAGCCAAACAGCGCTAATGCTCTCCCCAGAAAGCCTCCGCATCCAAATGCTAACAAGAAAGCAAAAGCCGGCTGTGTTTGTGTGCATTTTGAACAGATGCTCTGGCTGTAAATACAGGGGGGGGAACGCTGTTTGTTTTCATTTTGTTGCATTCAGGGGAAGGGGGAGGATTATGTGGTGAGAGAAAACAGTCATTCACATGCAGTCTGTCCTTTTTCTCCGAGTGAGCTGATCTTTATCTTCTGCCCCGTAGAGCAAATGTTTGTGTTTCAGGAGTGAAGGACAAACGCAGACATCCAAAATGGACCTGCTGTCAGTGCATGCAGATTGTGCAAAAATGTGCCTGTCAGCTTTAGTTTTCTGCATTCTGACCCGAGAACTGGACGCTGGTTGGTGGAACAGCTCAGCTCCACGTCTTCTCGTTTCATCAGCAGCTTCCTCAGACGGCACTTTTTATATTCACTTTCAAACACTTTGTCTTGTCTAACTTCACTCTCTGTGTCATCATCAGAATGCAATGACTTTCTCTTCCTTTTAAAACTAGTCAATGCAACTACATATGCACTTAATGAAATCACTTTTAAACCTGAATTCATTATTGAGATAAACATGCACAGTTATGTTGTGTTTGTCCGTATTAACTAGCTGGCAGTCCTCACAGTACATCATGTTTCCTGTTGGTGTGTTGTTGCCATCGATTGTCAATATCCTGAAGTCCTGTCACCCTCAGACAGGCTGTTATTATGGGCTGGCGTTTCTTCCAAAAAACTCTCTGTATAATTTCTGTTCTTGGCAGCGACAGTTTGTTCACAGTTCAGGAAGAGAAGGTGACATTTGGTTTACTTTTGTAGAGAGATTAAAAGAGATTAAACCTTGCTTCTGCCGTTGGTGTTTAAATAATTCGGCTGCTTATTTTCCGTCAAGCAGCTCACATGGATGTTGTAGCTGTTTGTTGCTTTACTAAACTTGGGAAGGAACATGAATAAAACCTTTCTGTTTTAAGAGAGAAAGCCAAGTCAGAGAAACCAAGGTTATATAAAAATGAAAGGTGCATTAAAAGATTGTGACAACAGTAACTGGGTGTGCTCATGTAGGTTCCAATAACAGGGACAGTCCTTGGAAACTCACCTGTGTGTGCAGGTGCGTCACGTTTGAGAGAAAAAACAGTGGAAATGAAGTGAAGCCTTCATGGTTTCATACCTGCCAGCATGACAAACTGTAAAGCTTTATTGCTCTCGGTGTTGTGAAGCAACACACTGAATATTTCCTGCCCAACCCTTCTGTACCAGTGATGCTGTCACAGTAGTGGAGGTCATCTTCCTCAGTTCCTCCTCCTCCTCCTCACTTCCTCTGTAGTAACCTCAGACTGAGTGTCTTCAGCGACACTGACTGCACCGTGTGAGATAAAAGAGCAGGACGCAGACAGAGATGCTGAATGAGTCGACATAGTAAAACATCAAATACAGTGTAGATGTTTTAAAATGGTTCAGGCTTTGCTGCGCAGTAATCTCTCTCTCTGACGCAACGCAGCTCAACTCCCGAGTGCAGCTGATTTGGAAACTATCAGCACTCTGCTTATAAATTTCCCCAGTGTGAAAGGCAATGCATACCGAATGAATCTGCCTCTATTTATGTATCTGACTCTCGGCTCACACTCCTCTCTCCATCCCACCCAGCTGCCCTGCTGGAGCGAAAATAAAAAAATAAAGATTCTCGACTCGGCTTCAGCTCTCCCGCTCCGGTCCCCAGACGTTTCCACATGTATCCATTAGATTACAGATGACAAATAGATGCAGATCTTCCTCTGCCGGCTGGGAACGGTCCAGCTGTGATAGCAGGCCGGTGTTTCTGCCTCCTGAGACTTCATGGTGTTTGTTAGTGTTTGTTAAAGTGCAGGCTGGGTGAGGAGAAGGATTCACTGCAGCATGAAGTGGATCAGACAGAAAAGACTCAGACAGGAGAAAGTTTGCAGTGTCGCAGATGAAAATCAGCTGCTGACAAAACACACAAACACACCTGTGACTGACGTGCAGCTCATCACCGCTGCACAGGGAGCAGAAGAAGCTTCAAAATGAGTTCTTTTAAAACTTCACCATTGCATTTGTAATGTTATAATTCCAGTCTGAACATCACATTTATGCCTTGTCTCTCTCTGTTGCAGAATCAGACGTTGTGCAAAGGCCTCAATGAACTTCAGAACGGACAGGTATGGAGAATTACAACGGCTCTCTTTACGTTACGCTGATGATGGTGAAGTGTATGTTACATGTGCAGCAGTTAGTGTCTAACAAGAAACTTGCATCACTGCAGAAACAAGTGTTCAGCCAAACGAACCACAGCGAGTCAGTTAGATTTTAGTTTGTAGATTCTTTGATAACCTGAAGGATAACCAGCTAAACTTTCTCTAAAGTCCCACACTTTGTATTTTATTCTGCTGATGTAGATCAAAGAAGGGAAAAACTGATTCTCCTCTAACAGAACAACCCGCTCCTCCTCCTCCTCCTCCTCCTCCTCGAATAGATTTGAGAGGAGTGAACGGGGCAGTTTTCCTTTGTGTGACCACAGTTCATCTCTGTCCTTCTCCAGAGCGACAGTGAGCGTTTGTGACTGCAGGAAAATGCTGGAGAATGTAAATAGTTTCTTTGACTGCTTTCAAAGAGCAGAGACACAAGGGAGGAGAGTTAAAAAAAAAAAAAAAAAAAAGAGGAAAGATGGAGATTCATTACATGTCAGTTTAATTTCAGAGCTGCGATTCATTACGGAGGGGAAGTCGATTCCTCCCGGCGTTGTGGCAGCTCGTCTTTCTGCAGGCCCTCGCCACACATTTCCCCTCGCAGAGCAGAGCATGCAGTGCACGAGAGCTCAGAAAAAACCTAATTAAAATGAACTTTGCGCTCTGTGATGGGCGGATAATTGTTGCAAGGCATCAGCGTGTGTAATTGAGGCTGAATTTGTTTTACAGGTTTACCTTGTAAATGGGTAGATTTGCATTTTCCTCCTCCTCAGCTGGTCACAGAAGGACCCTCGTCGGTTTGAACAGCGTCCAGTCGCTTTAAACACGGCACGACAGTCGTGTTGTAAAATATGTTCTATCAGTCTTCTTTTATTCCTGCTGCTCTTTCCAGAGGAGGTAATTAAAACCACGTCTTGAGAGTCAACAACTGTCTTTGCAGTCACACCCAAAAAAAGTTTGAGTGATCTTTGCAGAACAGAAAGACAGAAATCCCTGGAGGTGCTGATGTGAAAACAAACTGCCATCGGCCATATTAACACGGCAGATAAACACAAGTCATCCTCTGCTCGTTGTTTTTTTCTCTTTTTGTGGCTAAAGACTCACTGAGTCGCTGCCAAGGTCCTCCTCCAGCCAAGTAATGAAGAGTACGCTGTGCAACACCTTCCTTTGTTACCTCCCTGAGGCATAATTAGACACAGCCAAAGAGGGAGATCAATTCTGAACATCATAATGCGACACAGAGTGAAGCTGTTAAATGATTCTCCGGAGACTTTTCTGAGCTTCTGTGGTGTTTAACAGCCAGTCAACATCAAGGGAGGCAGACTGCCGTCTTAATTCCCTGAAAACAGATTAATTCAGGACGGAACGAGCTCTTTGGACCCCCCCTTCATCCCATTTTTGTTTTTATCTGCAGCACTTGTGTTGATTTTCAGTCCCATGGTAGGGAGTCACAGAATATCCCAGCATGCACTGAGACACACAGGACAGATCTACACTTCATCTCATAGACACACAATCACATTAAGGCCAATTTAGGTGCCGATGGTTCCTGAAATGTCTCGACTAAAAGTCGTTCAGTCTCGTCATTTTAAATCAGGATGTCTTTGAAAAAGTCCTGACCGTCGCCGGCGGTTTGGTTTACCTTTCTGGTTTCTTCCTCTTTCGTCACCTTTCCGGCTCACCTGTAATCTCTGCTGTCTGTTCACGGCTTCCACTCGACTGGCTGCTGAGCTGCTCACCTGTGAGCTGAGGGCTTCGTTCCTCGAAGGCAGCCAACAAGTCAAACACTGAATAACAAAGACTATGTATAAGATTAACGTTCTTCTGTGGACGTATGAAGTGAACCACTGAACATGATGTTGACCTGAAATGGATTTTTATCCGTTTTCATTGTAAAAACCATCAGTGTGGTTTCGAAGAAGTTTTCCCACTCAGAAGTTCTGGTTTCACATGCGGTCAAATGTTTTGTGGATTCAGTGACTTTGGTTTTAAGCAAAATCAACTGAAATTCTTAAATTGTGGAGTCAATGTTTGTCCGTCTCTCAACGCTGTCCGACTTCCTGTCTGTAGCTCTCAGCTCCCATTGGTTCCTCCTGAAGACATAAAGCTGTTTTCAGCGGTGGATTAATCCACGTTCGGTGGTGTAGTGAGTATTTTTTTGCATCAGTGTGTGTGTGTGTGTGTGTGTGTGGAGTTAAATTAAAACAAACAACAGTGTGTGTGTGTTCGTTGTGATGAAGGAACGTGTCAGCCGGAGCAGCAGTGAGGCTCACTGATGTGTTTTAATGGTGTTTGGACAACAGTGGCGCTCTGCAGCAGAGAGGAAGAGGACCCAGGCTGTGATGCTTCATTTGCTAGGAGAACCGTTCTCTGCTGGCTGGAACATGAGGTCTGCAAACAAGAACAAAGACACAGCATCTCCACATCTGACCGAACAGTTAGCGAATGAAACTGCCTGAATCGAACCAGAGTGAATGACCTTTCGTCAGCTGGACCCTCCCCTCCATGCGAAGTGTCTTAAAACTCTCAGTGCTTCATACGAAGGACACGGCGGCTGTGACGGCGGGCTGAGCCGGCGATCCGCCATGTCTCTGACTAAATCACCACCTGCTATGAGCAAATT
Source organism: Acanthurus coeruleus (assembly GCA_029814675.1). Lineage (NCBI taxonomy): Eukaryota > Metazoa > Chordata > Actinopteri > Acanthuriformes > Acanthuridae > Acanthurus > Acanthurus coeruleus. Next base: position 17,346,736 of record JAPZDT010000015.1, on the reverse strand, counting down.
AAATATTGACTTCTGGTATTGAACTGTAGATCTAATTTGAAGTGATTGCGGATGAGCAATAATGGTGCCGAAAAGAGTCGGAGCAGGTTTGATGGCGAGCTGTAGTAGTTAGGGGGCCTTTAATTGTCTGCATGGAGTGAATCATTGAGTTGGAGAGGGCACTAGTTTAGGTGGAAGGCAGGGTCACTTTTTGTGCTCAGTGTTGGAAAAAACACTCCTGTATTTCATGATTCAATCAGAGCCGACGCCGCAGAGAGGCTGAATCAAAAGAGATAAAGGACGGAGTGAAGAGAAAGTGATTGGAACGGTTTGTACGGGACGCATTGATGGTTCAGAACCAGCTGGGTTGATGGCGGCAGCAGTCAGTGGGATGGATGTGGAGAGAGGAAATAAATGAAAGAAAATGGCCTGTGTTGATAGGAGGCCCCTGCAGCCTCCCAGAGTCCCGCGCTGCCGTCTGAATATCCTCTGCGCTCCTCCAGCGAGCCCCGCCGCCATGCAGAGCCTCCTTCGACCAGAGAGGAAAACTCATCTCAGACTCGCCGCTGCAGAAGTGAAGCTTCTCTCATTCAGATCCACTCTGTCAATATTTACCCGCTGGCCTCAAATCAGATACGCTGATATTGGAAGTCGTCACACTTGGCGAGGCAAGAAGAAGAATGAGGAAGCAGGCGTGGACAGAGAGAGAGAGAGACTGCAGATGTGCTGCTCCATACATTCATGAACTGTGATAAGAAGGTTTCAGTCAGGCGAGCATTCAAAGAGAAGCTCAGGTGTCCATATACTTTTGGCCGTGCAGTGTACCCTGTCGAGCCCTGAGCAGATGTTTTGTTTTAGAGGATTTTCCAAATTCTGTCAACTGAGCGGTTTTATATCAGAGTCTGAGGGAGAAATTGTCACAAACATACATGTTTTTTAAAAAACAGCAAAGACCTGAGATCATTTACAGCAAAACATCAGATGGAGAAGAAGAAAAGTAAAGGTGGCTTCATGTCTCAGCAGGTTCAGGTTCAGGTTCATGTCTCGGTCTCGTTCAGATGCCGAGTCTGCCTCTAACACTTGGTTAACCACAGTCTCTCTGTTTGGACAAAATGCCTCATTTACATCCGCTGTTCGCTCCGAGCATCAGGGCCGGCCGCTGTCAGCCTGACTATCTGTCCTCCGCATGTCCTGGCACTGAGCGCGCTCAGTCAGGCTCCACCGCTCAGAGGTCGCTGTAAGACGTGGTCGAGTAAAGAGGAGACAAAGGCTGACGACAGGCTGCATAAATACATCTTTAACACATGGAATCAACAGCATCGCAGCTCCGACGGCCAAGCTCTAATGTTTGAGTCCAAGCTCTTTGACAGGAGTGATGAGTTTTAAATCTTAGTCTGTAAGTTAATTATTGTTTGTGGCCAAAATTGATGATTATTTTAAGCTCTCAGTCACTAGATTAGAATTAAATTGTCTTGTTACCACAATGAAAAGCTTTCTACAGTCCAACATGATGATTTACTGAGACATTAACTCAAGATACGTTTTTTTTTAATCAAGTAGAGCTGAAACTAATGGCTGACGAGTCGATTTGTTGGAAAAGAGAAAATTGTTAATAAAGAATTAATCTTCAGCTTAAATGCAAAATTATTAGTCATCTTTCAATCAGAAATGCTGCCCTTTGTTGTCAGGTGGTGAGATGATTAAACCATGACCACAGGGTGATGGTTTATTGTCTTTTTTTGGACATGAGGAACAATATCAAATCATCCAGTGATGTCATAGTGATGTCATAGTGACGTCATCGGTTTCTTGGATGCAGCTTGAAACCTTTAAAAGACTAAAAAAGACTCTGCTATAAACTGGAGGTGTGGAGTGTGAAGGACGGGGCTGTCCAGCAGATAAGAAGGCTGTAATGAAAACACTATCCATGTGCATCATGGGAAATGTAGGATCTGCACTGGAGACTAAGAGTCAGGTATCTTTTACGTCTGCGGCACAAATCTTAACCTTTCCAAATGAGCTGAGGTGCAGCACTGACAGGTGAGGTGTTCAGGTGTTTCTGCCTGTAAAGTTGCTGGTTCTGGTGCTTTTTTTTGGTTTCTGTTTCTGATGTTTGGGGAAACTTTTCTCTGAGCAGAAACTGACTCGGTTTGTTGGTTGTTGTTGAGATCAGTGATGGAGGCGGGGCACCACCCTCCCTGTTTCAGCCTCAGACCCCCACGTTACATCATGTGGACCACCCTGCACTGCAGTGGGGCCCCTCCCCTGCATGGATGAGTGTACTGGGATTCCCCCCCCCCGCCTCAGGCTGTGTCGCCCCTCGGTTGAAGGGGGGGTTGGGAGGAACAAAAAAAACCCCTTCCCTTTGTCCCCTCAGAGCCCCCTGGGTGACTGCAGGAAGTTCTCAAATATCTCAGCAGAGATGCAGCGACGTTCTGTTGACAGCAGATGTTCACTTATTAAACTGCTGCTTGTGAAAATGTGTCAACAAAAAGTGCACAAGAAGCGTCTCGTCAGGTCTTTCGTCTGCAACTTTCATTAAAGGTGCATTTTTTTTTACATATTTCAATCTGTTTCCTGAACAAATCAGCTTGTTTCAAGT
>JAPZDT010000015.1:16118135-16131092 GCA_029814675.1 Acanthurus coeruleus | reverse complement strand
CTTACCTTTGCCAAACTTAAATACACTTACAGTTAATTAGTGTAATATTTATCAAGCAACAAACAACAGAGTCAAAGCTGCTTCTTTGCAGCCTCAGTCGGTAAAAAGCCTCCATGTATCAACAAACTGTTAATACATCAGCCTCGGTTCAGTCACGATGTTTGAAGAGTCGTTTGATACATAATTTAACAAGACTAGGTGTGAAGCAGCAAGCAAGGATCGATACGTTCTGCTAAATCTGACATGAGCGGCGAAAAATATCAAGCAAGTCCAGATGTTTAAACACGGCCGAACCCACCGGAGGAAAAGCAGCATCTTTGAGATTAAAAACTCAGACATTCTGCCGCGAAGTTTCGACAGCAGCGGAGTGACGTTCACCGCAGTTCTGCCCTTTAGGGAGGACGGACAGGCAATTAGCCCGGCTGCTACAGAGGGGATGTCAGCAGGCAAACACCCGCTGGGCCCGAACTGTCTGCTGGCTCCTCCTCAACCAACCAGTGAGACGCTTTCACCCTCCCACTGCAAATCTGTCAGAAGTTTGTAAGCAAAACACAAAAAAAGGGTGTTACTGTTTGAAGCCTCTGCTGCAGTATTTGAAGAAGAGCGAGCATTTCTTCCTTCTGGTTCGGTGTTAAGATGCCACAGGAGAGAGGGAGAGATAAGAATTAGAGCTGCTGAATAATGCAGTGAGATACGAAGCTGCCGATGGTGCTGACCAGGAGAAGCCTGCAGTCTGACAGCAGCACAGCTCTGCTTCAGACTGCTTACAAATCCAAACTGCTCCTCCTCCCCTCACCAGAAGAAAAGTCTCAACCTCTGCAGCTTTTTTTAATGCTTCAAAAGATGCCAAATCAAACATCCAAACCGTCATGTGCACGTTTGTAATGAGAATATGATCATTATATTGCAACTAACAACAAAGGCAACGTCACTGCTGTGCAGCCTTTAATGCAGCAGCTTTAATGTAGCTACATTAAAGCATCAGAGAAGTTCACAGTTAGATTTCTTGCTTTTTTCTGTGCATTTCCCTTTTTAAAGTTTATAGGAGCTGCAGCTGAAATCATTAGTGCTTCGGATCAGACGGCAAATTTAAGAGGCTCGCTCGTTGCATATTTCTGTTCTGTGAAACAATCATCTCCAAATGGGCCTGAAACTCCGGTTTTGTTTGTCCTCCACGAATGACTTGCACAAAACACGGACACACAGGCTGGATTTTTAAATTATAATGAGGTCCCTGGGTAATTCCAATCTAGTGTGAACTGAGCTTTTAAATGAGGACCAAGGTTGAGGCCTCGGGGCTCCTGCAGTCGAATGCAGCTTAGCCAAAAGTCAATATGCTTACAGATTTTTCTGTAATTAAAAACCGCCTCCACTCAGAGGCGGGTTTTTCTGACGATTACGTCCATTAAAACATCAGATCTCCACTTGAATCAGAAGGATGTTTGAAGCTTGTGAGGTGTTTTCACATTCCTCTGCTGAAGGGGGCGATATGTCTGAACACTTTCACAACATCTTAAATTCAAATATATTCCAAGCAAGTAAGATTATGAGCGTTACAGATTAAAAAATCTAAACAGAACAAACAAACCAGAAAACATCCAGCCAGAGCGAACGTGTCAGTAAAGACGGTGAGAATTCACATTTGCACAACCACTAGCTACCGACAGTAATAAGCTAAGGAACAACATAAACAAATGACAGGCGATTAATCTGCTTTTCCCAGATTTCCGTGAACAAAAGACTCCTTATCTGTCTGACTGAGGCTCAAACATCTGTGACTGAATCTCCGGAATCTTTCCTCTTCGCTAACGTCAGCCATCTTGATAAGAAAGTTCAGAAATTCTATTAGTCTTTTGTTTTTAACTTCTGAAATTTTATGGGGCATTAAAAAAATGATTAGCATTTTAATCAGTGATAAAAGTAATTGATGGTTGCAGACTGCTGCGTTTTAAGGGGTCACAAAGGGAAAGTTTTGTGACCCTTTAAGGCTCGCTGACATCAATAAAACAGCCGGACGGATTCATGTAACTTGGTCGGTTGCATTTTAATGGCGCTTTGTTGTGCGACAAGCTGCAAGAAACAAACTCTAATTGCAACGTCAGTGTCAGACTCGGGCGCTCTGATGTTTATTTATTCGTTAACAAGGTCAGCTAATTGCTGGAAATGATGACGCCACATGCACAGAAGCAATCAGCTGATTCCTCACAGGTGCATGTGCACGAGCTGACTGAAAACGTCGGCGTTTTTCTTCTTCACACACACGTTATCACGTTACTCACTCGGCCTCAGAGCTCCACCCTCATCATGGGACTCGCTAACATCTGCTGGCTCTCTACGCCACATCACACCTCAGCACAGCACTGCAGAGTGTGTGTGTGTGTGTGTGTGAGGCTATCTCTCTAAATCTGCCTGCATTGATCCAAGCTGAGAGAAGAGTTAAGCTGAATTCCTCTGCAGGGCTGATGGACGGAGATAAAGGCGATGACGGCCAAATGGAAAGTGTGAATCGTTTGCAGAAAGTCGATAAAAAGCAGCCGAAATCTCTGAAACGCTCTTTGTTTTAGTGTCTGTGTGCCTTTAGAGCTGATCACACACACACACACACTTACCTGCCTCACAGTAACTTTCACACACTAACACACTCTCACAACAACATCACGAGTAGCTGCAGTTTGGAGCTGCAGGCCAAGTGTGGGTTGGTCATTTTTAAGGTTTTAAATACTCAAATCTTAAAAATTAGTGGCATTAAAGTAGTTAATGTAAACAAATGAGAGCACAGCCAACAAGTGGTAGTTTGTATTTTTAAGTTTGTGCATCAACAATGAACACTAGACATATTTGGTTTGAATATTTTGTAATTATTTGTTGATATGAAAAATGAACTCAAGCAGCTGTTTCCACTTTTATACTGTTTTGTTGGGCAAAATTGTTGCATATTTGCCTAAATCATAAACAGGAAGTTGCCCCAAAGGTAAATATGTATGAAGTATGAAGATGTAACATCAAAGCTTGTTTCCTACATTTAAAAAACTCGTTCTTTCAAAACAAAAAGTCTCACTAAAACCCTACAATATGTACTCTGAACTGTCAGTCTTCAACAGGCTTAAATGATGAGAGACTTTACCAACTTAACTCCATATCTGTTGTCAGCTGAGTCGAGTTAAACCATCAAAGTGAATGTGTTTGTGCTTCTTTCAGTCTGTGACAGTCTGGAAACTCTGCTGTCCAGCTTTTACCCACGAAGGTCAGTCAAACGTTTGTCGCCGACGCCTCTGATCGCATTAAAACACTCACTGAGTCGTCTGCGTGTCGGTCCAGAGGTCAGGTTGTAACTCTGATCTCTGGCCGCTCGGTGTCAGATAAAAAACACACCTGACCTTTTACACTTCCTCAAAAACAAGATCACTTCACTGTCCCAAAATAAAACGCCTGCATGCCAGCAGTGATTCAGGACCAAGGTGATTTCCCAGAGCTCTTACCTGTGCAGACGAACTGATCCTCCATGAGAGCATCAGTGCCGTTAGTTGACAAATTAAAAGTGTTATTAGAGCTTTCTGGCAGGAGACAACAGGTGTTTTCTACCTGAATCAAAGTGAATCCTTTCCAGCATTTTGAATGGGAACATTCAGCTTTTTCACACTCGCTTCTGTCACATAAATGCTTGCACCTCAGAGGGCTGAGACCCGGCAGCAGAAGTAATGAATTGCTGCTCTTCTGCAACAGAATTGCTTTTATGGCACAAATCAGGAAGAGGCCACTGGGTTTTTTCTGCACAAACAGAACTAAAACTGACATTTTTTAGACATGACAGATATTGAAAACTCTTGAAGGCGAATGAAAAATATCACTTTCAACTTTTTTTTTCCATCTTAAGCAACAAAAAACAAACAGCAGTTCACATCCCATGCAAATTTTAGGTACACAGACCTGCAATGGGACAGAGAATCAAGGTAATCAGGATAAAAATTATCATAAATTATCATCAGTGTCCTAATTACATCATATTTAAGAAGAAATCTGCAAGAAGCACCAGTTTACCTGCCCATCAACCCCTTTATTCATGCAAATGACCCCTCTGAAAATGTAAAACCCCCTTCTTTATTAAAGAGCACTGAAGCAAGACGTCAACAAACTGTGACATCTTCATCCTCCTGCAGGAGCTGAAGGTCTGGATAAACTTCAGGCCAAGACGACGAAAAGTCTCTATTTTGTAACAGTGAGCAGGGAGCGAGGCTATCACATACGAGTCGAACCAATCAGGACGCAGGACGAAGGGTCAGGGGTCACAGAGCGTTCCATTACCCCGGGCACCATGCTTCATTATTTATTGCACACCAGAGAAATGCAGCTGCAGGACTCACACACACACTCACACACACAAACACACACACACACAAAGGCACATAAGTGTCCCACAGCAGCAGAGCTATTACAGTGGTGACTCCAGGGGACTGTCACTCCCATTCAGACAAACACCAATCTGACACCGCGAGAAGTTTAACCTCATCCACAAAGACACTGAGATCAAACTGATCCGAACTGAAACTTCAAAGTCCAAGTACAGAAAGGTTTGTTTGCAGCCGTGGTTGAAAATGTGAGCTGTGCAGCTGCAAAACGCTAATCTGCGGGCGGAAAAAAAGGTAAGACAGGGGCGCTAGAACTGCATTTTCCCAAACAGACACTTGCAAGTCAATTTCCAAAGATTCCCATTTGAAAATGCTGAGCTTAACAGTGGAAATGAACCCGTTTATAGCCAAAAAAACCCCAGCTTTGGTTTCTATTGATAATTACCTTTTCATGATAAATGTATAGGATATGGCAGTAACCCATATTTTGGTGTGTGCATAAAAACGGCCCTCAGGTCTCTGGTTTGTCCACAATAACTTTTGTGTCCATGGATTTTGGCTAAATTGAAGTTCTAGTCTGAAGACGTGTTGATGTGTCAACGGTAAAGCAACTTTTTAAGGTGTTCTCAGACTGAACAGACTTCCCTCTAAAGCTTTATGAAATCCTTTGAGAGGAGACCGTCACCAAGCATGAGCAGCTTCTCCACAATCCACTGAATCTCGTTCCTGTTAATGGCAGCAGTTTTGTCACCGCACCTTCGACTGTGACCACCTGAAACGAGCAGAAACACTTTCGCCTTAGCACATGGCTGCACCTCCACTTCATGTGCACGAGTCTGTTTCAGGAGCAAAACTTCAACTTGTCTGAATTCCAAAGATCAGTCTACTAAACCTTTGTGATAATGACGACTTAGTTGAAAATCCTCAGATGCAGAATTTGGATCATAACAGGTCACAAAACCCCCTAAACTGAATTATACATTGAACAGATTGAGAGCTCCTGACAGGACGGCAGCTCATTCTTGGTTTAACAGCAGCAGCAGACCTTCGTTGTATCAGCGGAGGACAATAACTGCCCAATAACCAGTTTTAATAAGAGCTTATGTGCCTCTTATGTTGGTCAAACCTTACAGCAAACATTCTCAGGGCTTATAAATCCTTTGCACTGCTGCTCTTTTTTCTCACATTGAGCTTTTGCACAAAAATTTTCAGTAGATTCATCATTTCCTGTTTGCACAATTATCAATTAAGAGGAGACATGTACACGCACGCACCTCCAAACCTGCCCACTGCCCTGCGTCTGGACGGCGACACCAGCTCCTTGACGATCTGTAGGACCTGCATGCTCATGGGAGGACGGCGGCGGCGGAGGCGACGGAGGCGGCCGGATGTGCCGCGGGGCAGAGGCAGCCCATTCTTGCCCTCTCATCCCCCAAAACCTCATCCCTGCCCAAGTCCTCCGCAGGACTCATCCCCTAATCCACATCATGACTCCCAGCTCCTGCAGATCCTGATTTAAACATCCAGAAGGAAGGCAGGGAGCCACGTTTCTTCTCCGAGGATCTGGTGCCAGTTTCTGGGTGGAGTTCAGTTCTTCAGGAGTTCAAAAACAGCCCTTCTTCTTCTCTCCCTTTTGATGCTCTTTCTTTAGATTTCAACACATGCTCGCAAACCTTCCACCACTCAAATGCACTCAGATACTCTTTATCATCGTTTCTCTCTGCAGTCGGTCCCTGCACGCACGCACACACACACACACACACACACGCACCACCTGATGAGTGCTTCACCTGCTCCCCACACGAAAAAAACAGGCGATAAATCTCAACTCAACAGCTGGCAGCTGCTGAAAGTAGCAGAGGATGTTCGCTGGCAGCGCAGACTCTCTGCAAACTGGATGTGTTCATCTCCGCTGTGGAGTGTGTGTTTGTGTGTGTGTGTGTGTGTTTTGTGTGGAGTGCTCTCACACACACTCTTCGTTCGGCGGTCAGCAGCAGAGAAGCAGAACAGAACAAAACAATCCCTCTTTTTCTCTTCTTCTGCGCTTTTTTTTCCTTCCTCCTGCAGCTCCTGCAGACGAGCCACCTGGTCGTCGCGGGTCAATACGTGAACGTCTGAACAGTGATGATGCTCCTCAACTGTCCAACTCTGTCGTCTCCTCCTCTCACTCCCTTCTCCTCTCCCATCCTCTCCTCCCTTTAGTCCTGCGAATGCTGGCTGCTCTCGCTCGCTGTCCTCTCCTCACATCCTTTGAATTCGTATTAATGACCGCTTCCACTCACTCACCCACAGCATCTCCTTCCCTCCCCTCCTCTCTCTCCTCTCTCTTTGCTTTCCTGCCCTCCTCCCTCCTCCTCTCCCCTCCTTATTGTGTCGCTTTCTGTCTCGTCACCCGACGCCTTTTTTCTCGTGTACATTTACTGTGAAGCTGAGGACATGAGCAGAATGTAAAAGGGTGAAAGCACAGCATACCTATATAAATGTATATGAGTCCCTGTGATGATTTGCATCGCTGTCGTCGTCGGGTTACGCCCTCCTGCATCTTCAAACTGTTTGTGTCACAACCTTCACTGCCTCAGCATGTTCGTTATTGTGACGAAGACGTTTTAATCGCTGTTTGGGACGGAAAAGCTAATTACGACTAAGAAATTTAAGGCTGTAACATCACATATTTTTTTGAATATGCCAAAAAAAAGTCATTAAAGACATAAAAATGGTTGTAAAGGAGAAGAACAAGGGGTTTAACGATGAAAACATTGTTAAAGTTTAATCAAAATCATATTTCATGCAGCTTTTTCTGCTTTTTTGCATCATATGGAGCAGCATTTCTGTGTTGCTTTGTCCAAAATAACCCAAAACAGTGTCAAAGTGCAAAGACAACCCCTGCACAGATCTGCATTCATACAATTATGTTCATTTGAACTTTTACACATATAGTTGCTGAAGAGTTTGTGCAAACTTTTCTGCATGTATCTCACGTGTTCTGTGTCTGTGTTGCTGCTTCTTACAACTTAACAAGTGACTCTGTATGAAAATGTCACTTGAACATGTTAAACTAATAAGGAATGTTCACACTTCACTTTAAATTTACTAGTGAGATACTCAGACGAACGCATTATTTTACTTAGAACTGAGTATTTGAATAATGTATGGAGTAAAGAAACAAAGATTTTTCTTATTTCCATGCCAAAATATGACCCTAATCCATACAAGCAACCAGAAATATGAAAGAAATGGAGATTTAAAATACTTAAGATCAAAAGTTCAAAGTACTGTGCACTATTTCTGAGTAAAGAAAAACCTTTTTTTAAGTTACTGTGCCTGCAAATTACCCTCAGAGCAAAAATAAAGAAAAATCTACAATAAAAACCAAAAAGGAGACCAATAAAAAAAGAAATTAATTTTCCTGTAGGCACCAGCTACAACAAACAAATAAAATAAACAAGAATCATCATCAGTATTGCTCCTTCCTCCTCATCTTCGTCTTCTCAAGTTTCAAATCAAAACTGAATTTTCCCAGCAGCCTTTGCAGTGAGTAATGTTCTTCTATATCTTTGATGTGACCTTGAGAGCAGCGACAATTCACACACCTTCAAGGCACATGAACACACCACGCCATTAGTGCTCACTGTCATGTTAAACAGAACACACGACGGCAATGAGATCAGCATGCAAACATGCATGTACACACACACACACACACACACACACACACACACTCTGCAGCATGCAGGGAGGAGCAGCAGCCAGGTTCATTTTTCACACTAATAAAGTCTCTATGAAGCCACATGGTTTTCGGGCAGCGTGCCTCCGTTTGCACACATGTTTTGTGATGAAATGTGTTTGTACTTGTTTGCGTTTCAGTCCTGCAGCACCGAGTAAAAAGGTCCAATTACTACATCGCTGGACTGACTGCAGCTGCTGTTGCTATGCCTCAGACCCACTGTTGCTATGCTGTGACCCCCACAACATGAGGAAAAGTGTGGCCTTTTACAAACACAACGCTGGCCGTCGCCTTTCAGCGACTACAGACATCCCAGCATCCACTGCTGAGAAATTAGCCTCGCAGCAACAAGAGCAACACTAAATTAGACAAGTAGTAATCACAGCTTTCTGCAGATAAAAAGGCATTTTTATGAAGCCAGCCATATCTTGTAACGCGGAGCTGGAGTGACTTTTCAGGAGATAAATGAATTAAATAGTCACTTTAAAGAGCAGCAACTGAATCATGTCAATTCTGCAGAGCATCAATGCACATTAAATCAATCTGTATCAAATTTTGGTACCTGAAAGCACATCAGGAACTTAGTGTATAAAGAAAGAGAGAGAGAGAGCAAGAGTGTGACACCCTTGCAGCTTGTTCAAGTCACGCTCAGTCAGATGAGTGTGTGAAGTGCGGTTACACTTTCCAAACTTGGTGCAGATGAAACTCACAACAGTATTTTTCATGCTAAAGCAAAGTTAGCGGGTCAAACCTGAGGAAACACCTGGTCAAACGTGGAAAATGCATTTAAAAGCTGGAGAGTTTACAGGCAGCTGCAGCTTAGGTAACGTTAGCACACCTGCGTCAAGCATTCCAGCTACAGGTACCAGCTTTGGTTTATTCAAAAACTGCTGCATTGTCTGCCTTTTTTTTTTTTTTTGCATTACTTCTCACCTTTTTCTTCCCTTCAAAGCATTCACAGGAAAGAACTTTCCTGAGGATTAAAATCTAATCTTAGAAAACTTTAGCAGCTTCACATTGTGCACTTCAAGTGGTTTTTATCAAAGGAGTCCGACATGTGAGGGAAAGAGGAAGTAAGGTGAGCGAACAACAGAGAGCTGCAGGAACCTGCAGAGATGCGGATGGATCGACCTGATATCACCGGAGCAGAGTTGTGGGGAGGCAGGAAGATATCGATGTAGCCTTCAATCTCCTCCCAGCAGCACCCGTAGGCCCTGTCATACAGGGGCCCTCTCACAAACACCGGATCAATAAGCCCTTCACAAGTTCGCCTTAACGGCCACTCCATCGAGAGCGGACAGATAATGCAAGCGTGGTCGAGCTGCTGATGCGTCGTCTCTTTAATCCACAGGTCAGATAAGAGGCTCGGCCCGGTGGCGGGCGGCTTCTCTCAAACTGGCAACCCAACATGTTGTCAGCGCTGTGATTGGCTCTTCGATCTTGGATGTTGGAGAGAAGAAGAAAACTGTGGAGAGCTGGGACGTTTTGAAACGGTTGGTTCGAGTCGATACAGTCGCAAATAAAGGTGTTTTTCTTTAACTTGTGCTGCTTATTTCTTTTATCTGCTGTGTAAGTTCTCATTTAAAGTTTATAAAATATATATTAGTATTGGCTGACTGTGCCCAAACAAATGCAGTGTGTTCGATAACGCTAGCTAAAGTTAGCCTCCTTTAGCCTACATGTGGATTTAAATGCTAACAGGATGTTTAATTAGGCTTAAGGTGTTTACTAAGAAAAAATATAGCAAATGTTATTTACAATAGTTTGTTCAATTGCAAAGCTGCTAATAACGTTTGTGTTTTATTAGCTGTGAAAACTACAAAAGGGAGGGTGAAGACTTCAGACATCTATCTTTCTGTGTAAAGACAAGGTGGTAAAGTTATATGAAAGCCTATAAGGCATGAAAGGATTTATTTAACAGAAAAAAAATCTTATACATGTGTAATTTAATTGGAATAAATCGCTGTCTAAAGAGGAACTTAAAAGATAAACGCATTCAGAAGATATGAGAATCTGACAGATTTAAATCCGACAGATTTCGCTTTGAAAAGCACCTTGAAATGAAAGTTAATGGCTCAGTAATTAACAAAGAAAGAAAACGTGAGAGGTGGAGAGACAAAAGCCAGAGTTCTGGGAGAAAACATGGAAAAAAAATAAGTGAAAAAAGGCTCACAGAAGTGGAATAAAAAGTGTCAGAAAGACAGAGTCCTACAGGAAACACAGAAGCTTTTAAGCCCTCATTGTCACCATTGCTCTGAATTCATCAAGAACTGTCTCCAGTTATCACAACATGAATGAGTGAACATGTTTTGCTGCCTGCCAGGAAAAGCAGTGTGACTTTTTTTTTTTCTTTCCCCCAGCTGGATGCCACTTCTTTGTTTCCCTTTCAACTCCCGCCACAGAAAAATGACAAAAACCAAACGCACTGTCATCTCTCCGGTCCCACGTCGGAGCTTCTGTCCGTTCAGCTCTCTGAAGAGAAAAAGTGGCACCAATTTCACACGGCGTTCCTCTCAATAATGCTCTCTATCTGCTTCCTCGTCCCACTCCGTCTCTCTGAAGGGGTTTGTTTCGGGTCGGTGGCGGATGCCGGAGGGACTCGCACACACACACACACACACACACACAAATCATGCAGACATAACAGCGGTGTGAACACACACACACACTCTCTTCTGTTGTCCTAATGGCAGCATTCTGTTGGAGGGGTGATTGAATTAGACTCGGTGCTGATTGCTCGGCACATTGATTAATGCTGCCTGCCGCGCTTCAGTGCGTCGTGGCGCTCGGAGCCCTGCCGCCGCTGAATGCCAATGGGACGCCGCGCACGGGAAGGATATGAGTATGAACGATTCAACACATTAACACAGATGCATGTGAGCTCATTTATGTTGACTCGGACTCATAACTTCCATTTGAGAAACATGCGTGCTAATCTGATGTGCTGATGCGTTTAATCAAGCTGCTAACGACAGTCATGATCCCCAGAGGATAAACACTGACCCATAAAGTGAGCCGCTAAGTTTATTACTTAGCACCACTACCAAGTTAGCATTTCCACTGTTTAAATCTATAAATTTATGACAAAAAAAAACTTTAAACAACTGAATGACTGAATGTCAGAGTTCATACGTGTCTCTTTGCATCCAAAAGGTAACACACAGACAAAAATCACACTGCACTGCCAGACAAGGACATATTAACAAGCCCCTCATTATCTATGACATGAGTGTCAACAGTCTAAGAGGATCCAAAGTGTAATCTACACAAGTGTCAGCCATGCATGGGCACAGAAACACACTGCGGTCTGTTTACATACTTGTTCCTGACTCTTTCCTTGACCACAGCCTACCTGACCACAGGGTACTACGATCACTTTGTTATATTTTCTACGGAAAAAAATACCCCTTGATGATTTATCTTTTTAAAAAGCCATTTAAAATAATATAATAATGACCGGAGTAATTTGTGTCTTTAAGGTATTTGGCTTCTAGATGTGGTTCTTAAAATACTAGACCACCAAATTCCCACTAAAAGAAAAATCTTTAGAGGTTTTGGTGTTATAAAAATTCCATTATGTTTAACGCCTTATAATCATCCAGAGACAAATGTAAAACTGCAAGGAATGCTGGGAGAATCACACTCATTTTAATGCGTCTTGCGCAACAACAGTAACTTGTTTCACTCAGCGCTCAGCCCAGGAAACCCAAAAGCTTCATTACATCTAAACGTAATACAGACTATTAAATACCAATTCGATTCTTGGAATGAACTACAATCATTCCAACCATATAAACAAATATAAATAGTGCAGGAACACACCAGTCAGGGAACAGCTCTGTGCACCTGGCTGGATATCTTGATAAATAGCAGCGCGCTTTGAAACTCCCATGATAATTAAAACCTCTTTAACTGCATCCAACATACTTGAAGGCTTTTAAATCTGTGACTTTTTTTAAGAAGCAGCAGATGCCCTACACACAGCCCTTTGCCAGCAGGTACCAGCAAACTGCTTTGATGATGATGATGCGAGAGAAGGAGCAGGAGGGGCATTCAGCAGGGGTAAATTACCTGATGGTGGGTTGGTCGAGGGCCCGTAGCAAACTGGTGGGGGAGGGAGGAGAGGTCCAGCAAGGAGATTTGAAGCAGTGATGGCAAAGCGGGGAGAAGGAAGTGCATAAGAGAGACACAGAGATAAGATGAACAATGAAGGCAGATGCTTGAAAAATACAGTACAAACCCACAGAGCAAAAAAGCAACAAAGACACATGGCACACGACACAGCTCTTACATCTAAGTCAAGGTGTGCGTTAGCAATTAATAGCTTGCTTTAAGCACACAATACTTTATGTTAACTGCATCAGGACAAGGCAGATATTATATCAGTGAAGCATCCTGTGGTGGACTTAAAAATAATCTTCAGTTTTCCACTTTCCTGTTGTAATTGACTGCCAAAACAATTTTTTTTCGAGACTAGCAGTCTCACAGAAAGAAGGTTCTGGGTTTCAAGACCACATCATGATGGTAATCCTATTTATCTTTAACCAATGCTTGTTTTACTGAATAGAGCATGACCACATCTTAATGTCTCTCAATGCCACCTGAGGAAAAACAGGGAGCTGACAGCCGTTCAGTGAGATCTGTGTCTTGGAAAATTCTCCATCCTGTTATTATTCCTGTCCCTTTTCTGTCCTAATTTGTAGGTCAACTTGGGTAAGATTCATTTATCTTGTGTAGGTGGTGGGTTGATGCCTCATAATTGAAAGCAACTCTGTTTACCCTCTTAAAATAGCACAGCAGGTTTTATTGCCAGCACGACCGGTGCATTGACCGATCGTGTGGAAACATTTCAGAATTACATTTTTCCCAGGCCTCATATTTAGTCAA
>JAPZDT010000015.1:15110859-15122254 GCA_029814675.1 Acanthurus coeruleus | reverse complement strand
GCCAGTAGATGGCAATAAAGTCTTGATCAATGATGCATCAAACTCCAGAAACAATATCCTTTGCATGCCAACTGAGCTAAGTGAAGTGCAGGTTTTGGTAACTGGTGCACATCCTGGTGATGTCATGTTTCCCAGATGTTCTGATTTACCTGTACAAACTGATTCTAAAAATTCAGAACTTTAGAAGGTTTTTAAAGAAATCAGTCTTAGTGATCTGAATCACCTGCATGTGGAAGAGAAGCCAAAACACAGGAAATGATTTGTTTTGCAGAATATCCATGACAAGGCTTACATTAAAGCCGAGATACTGTGTAAAATAAAGAAGCAGGTGCAAACAGGGACATTTGAAGTACTTCTACAACCTTTCTAAAATAAAAAAAAGCTTCTCTTAGTTTAACGCAATACACTACATACATCTTAGATTGACTTACACTCAGAGTAAATCATGATGTCCAATGTCCATAACATAAACATCCATAAATCTGTGATTGTAGAGTAGAAATAACAGCAACAACAACAAACACTCCTTGCAGCTCCACAGCTTCCTTGAGAATCATCAAATTTTACATTTTCTTCAGTATTAAAGTATTCTAGTCATAGTTGTGTAAATTGAATACAGAAAGTGATAACAGCTAATTTGCCAAAAAAGCACTCCCAGTGGTTTCAGCTAGATCAGCTCATGTTGTCATGTTTCGTGCTGTTGTACATAACACAAGACATAAGTTAAAGACATTATGTGTCGTTGTGTCCCTCAGGGTGTCTGACCTGCGGCAGTTTGTGGTGGCGGCCCGGCCCGCCATGGCTGCCAGAGAGTTTGTTCTCATGACCACCTTCCCAAACATGGAGCTGTCAGACGAGAGCCAGACGCTGCAGCAGGCCAACCTCCTCAACGCTGTTATCGTCCAGCGGCTAAAGTGAGGGGGAGAGTAAAGATCTGTGGCTGAGTAACTGCAGCCTTGTGAAACCTGCTGCCCCTTCTGATGGAGGAGAAAACACTGACTTATGTATGGACTTCTAATTTCCAATTTTTGTTTTTCTAAAGTGAAACATAACATTCTGCTCCCCGGACCCCTACTCTCACCCTCCCTTCTCTGTGGTCTGTGATGGGCAGTAATGAGGGGGGAACAAAAAAAAATCTTCCAGAATGGAACCGAGTTCATTAAAAGCTGTTGATGCTTCTGAATTGAGGCTTTGATGGGATTGTGTTTACCTGACAGCAGTAGATGGTTTGATTCAAAAACACAGCAGCAGTCCAGCTTTCTGAAGAGCAGCTTGGGTGCAGAGATGTTCACTAAACCCTGCTCTTTTTTTCCCATTAACTTCCTCCCCAGTTTTCCTCCTCATTAACCTTAATTTGGCCCTTCAGCCCTGTTTATTATCAGGTGCTGTGGCCTCATCAGATTCATTCAACGGCACAAACTCGAACCACTTGAGGAATATTAGTCTCTTCATGGTTAAAGTACATATTGATAGTGTGGTTTTGTACAAGCTTCCATTTCTCTCCACATGTTCATTTTGGAGAGAGAAGTGTAATGATTTAACAAAACACAGTGAGGTTTTTTTTTTCTCCAAACCAACCTATACCAGTAGCCTTACGCTCCTTTATTCACCTGCAGAACTGCACCTGTCCCTTTGTTCAAATGAAGGTGGAGTTATTTTTTTAAACTGCCTTTTTCCCCGTCTCTTTCTCTTTTTTTTCCTTTACAGATTGTAGGATTGTCCCAGATAGACAGTGGCATTTTGATATTGTGTAACATGGAAAACAGTTACACATGAGTTTATTATCAAACCAATGGTTGAGCAAAAGAACATAGAGATTGTGAACACTGGTTTGTTGTAGTGGAAGTGGAATTCCTGTGACACACTGACATCTTCTATGCAGCCTGGGGCAACACAGAAATATGTTTGGACCTCTGGTAAAATAAATCCATTTTATGGTTGATGTATAAAGAACTCATTGTCCTGTGTTTTTTTTAATGATGGGATAAGGGATAATTTAGCATTCTCTTAAAGTGAGGAACATGAACTAAGAGACAATGTCAACTCTTTGGTCAACTTCTTTAATATGATTGTCAATTATCTCAGCATTTCAGTCAGTGGACCTTTATCATCAGTCCATGAACAAGAACTATGCAAATCAGATCACTTTTGGCAGCAGCTAAATGTCAGAAATGTTGGTTATTCTTCTGTGAAAACTGGATTCCTGGTAGATGTTCAGACCAGTACTCTCATGTGTAAAGGCAAGACCCATGAAATCAGAGTTAGGGAGGGTAGGGTGAAGACACAGCCAAGAGGTTGTTGCAACTGATGAGTAACGGACGTTTTCACAGAAATCACACACAGTACGTAAAAATCTAAAAAAAATGGCCCTCAAAAAGTTCTAAAATTTTCCATCATGAGGTAGGACTTCATAAGAAGTTAGAACAAGTAATTTCCTCTTATTCCTCTCACAATATCAGATGCTATTTAACATACTCATAAAATCTGAAATATGGTAGTGAAGTTTTGGCTTTCAGTGGGATCCACCTGTGAAGGTCTTCTAAAAAGCTTGTATTCATGGGCTTAACGTTTTTTTGAACTCTGACGTCCTTTTTTAAAAGTAAAACCCCTCAAGTTTATATATTTAAAAAAATGATCGTCAGGCATTTGTATGTTTTCTAAGTCTTAAAACTTCATAAAGCCAACATCATCTGACAGACACATTTTGTAATAGTTATCTGTTAAATGGGATCACTGGGAGACTCAGGCTTACAGTTCTGGCTCATGCTGAATCAGCCGTGTCATGTGTTTGATATCAACGTACTGATAGGTCAGACACATCTTTAGTAACTTACTGACCTTTTGAAAAGGTCTTTTCTCTGTTGGTACCTCTGCTGCCATTCAGTGGAGACTCCAACTCATGAAAAAGACTTCTGTAGATTACCAACAAAAACTTCTGAATGTTTCCGTTTGGCAATTAATGCTATGAATAAGAAAAAAAATGGACTTTTAACTTTTTGACACACCTGTTCTGCCCATCAAAATTATTTTATTAATAGCACGTGTCTAATAACTGACTCAGCTTGCTTTGTGCTTTTGTGTCTGTACAACCTCCTCGTACTTGGCCTCGGATCATACTGACAGTCCCTGTTACAAAAGCGAACCAGATACCAGGAAATGAGCACCTTAGTTGAGGTGTCTTGGCCAATTTGTCTTTTCATACTTTTTTCACAAACTGTCATTTTACTGATCTCGTAATGCAACTTGAGAAGCACTGGCAAGCAAATTGGCATAAATATTGTTGTTTTTTGTTTTTTCTGTTCACATCCAGATGACTCTTTGTTCAGCGTGAGGTAACAGCATTAACATATTACTAATGTCACACGCTTTGAAATGTTAGTTTAAGAAATCGGATGATGTTTTGAAACAGTGATGGGATCTAAAATAAAATTTCATACTAACTATACTCTGCATTAAACTATTTTCATGGGACCTTAAAAAATGAACATAATGCACATGCCGGTAATCTGATTACAGCAGCTCCTCTGTGATACAAAACATGACACAAACATGCTGTTGCAGAGTTGCAGCATGTATATAACACATGCTGAGTAAATGCTTCACTGCAGTTACTATAAATGCAAAACCCCCCACATCTTTACTTGCACATCACATATGACTAACAGTGTGTTTCTGTCCAGCTTTGTGTAATCTTTGAGTATTGCTATCAAACCTCCTTCCTTTTCCTGGTAATGTAATCGATCAGTAACTCATTGTGTGCTGTGCCTGTATCCTGAAAAACTAAGATTACTTCACTGGATCCTCAGTGCCATTGCTCCAGTCAGTGTAAAAAAAAAAACAAAAAAAAACTTGTTCAAATGTTTTTCTCTCTTACAAATCTCGTACTGACAATTTCTGTTTATTGTAATACTCAACTGTGAAAAATATAATGAACATTAAGTTATGGACACAAGATAAACAAAAATAATCAAATAAATGATCACTACTCATTGTATTTGAACCATCATTTATCACTGAGGCTGTGCACACCCACGTGGATTGAACACACATGCCAATTATCTGTTCTGACCTCAGCATGATAACATCCACTAAGGAACTACTGAGCCGAAATTTATCGAGCCATTTAAGACAGTTAGAAAATCCAAAGTTAAAAAGAGAATATACTCCACTGCTACTAAAGTATTAATACATCTTATTTACTGTTGTTAAGAGACAAAGAGTACTTTAGTGCTCAAGAAGTTTAAATTATCTCATCTCTTGCACAATAACACACATTGCACAGTGAATCAACTTACCTGCTGGAATCCATTCTTCCCCAGCGATGGTTCAATGGTAAACTTCAACCTTGTGTCGACTCCTGCTAACATGACACAAATAAATACATGAACATCAAGGGTGATAATCAGGTTTCAAGATACACGGTCTGTAGATAAAATGGGTGTTTGGCAGTGTATACAGGTGAGTTTTTAAAAGCTTTTTGAATGTGTGTTGTATGCCACGATTTTAGACTCAGAGGAAGTTTGCTTAACATTGTCAAATTCAAGAAGAAGCATAAAAGTAATTTACAAACCCTAAACTGGGGGAAATTTCATGAAATGTTGACATAAAATGGCAACTAGCAGGTTCATCTGGCCAAATACTGATGCAAAATATGAAATTATCATTGTAAGGCAGAGCTAAATTGTTTTAAAAAACACTGATTTCTTACTTTACTAAGTCAGATCCATGTGTACACATGCTAAACCGACAGCCTGAAGCCTTTTACACAAATACAGTGGTTGGTTAACCGACATTAGGCCCCATAGGTTACGACACAATTTAAGTCAGATCCAAACACCTGAAGCTGCGCGAGTCAACCTGTATATTCAGCAAACTATCTACATGATTTACATTGAAATGAGAGAAAATGGTGATTTAAGTTCTAGTTTTCGCATTAAAATCATTGATTTTGTGAACGGAGTTCTGCGCGCTGAGGCGCTTCCCGGATGAGTCGCTGTCCATTTCCGCGTGGTGCTGAATCCGCGTTTCAATCTCCGCTTCACCATAATCGCGTAAAATCTCTTTGCACGCACACACAAACACAACTAAAGAATATTTGCGACAGAAGGCTTAAAACTGCACACAGAATGTGGGGACCAAACGGAAATGAAAGTTTGATCTTAAGTTCAGAGGGAAAGTCCTGACATGTTTCGGCTCCGGGCCAACAGCTCCGGCTGCGGCCATTTCTCTCCCCTTCCTCCTTCCTCCCTCCGGCAGAGTCTCTGGAGGATAAACCGGTCTCTTACATCGATCCTGCTACAAGTTTGATCGATATAATTTAAAGAAAAGTCCCTAAATAAGACAAAATAGGTGTTTAACCTGCATTGTCCGCCTCTGCCGCTGTGTCCTGCGCCATGCTGGAAGAGCGTCGCTTTATTCGCGGTTTCCTCTCAGAGCTTTGGGAGAGGATTAACACAGAAAACCCTCCTACTTCCCTGTCACAGATTAGACCAACACAACTGACACAAAACGTGTATTCAGCTCAGGCTGGCGACATCGGTGGGGTCCTAAGCCTACACTCCCATTTCAATAGGTGATAATTTAATCTCTCAAGCGTTTAAATTCAGTGAAATTAATCCACCTGGAGGATGTTTAGACTACAAGGGGAAAAGGAGAAAGGAGAGAAGGAAGTTAAAGGGAAATACAAGGAGGAAAAAAAAAAGGCAGGAATGAAAGGACCAGTGACGCAAAAAGTACCCGATTACTATTAAATACTTAAATGTAGAACTACTCCCTCTGAACTTTATTTATTTGCCCAGCTTGTGATTGCCCCTCAGGGGATCAATTAAGTTTTATCCTAACCAATAATAATGTATCATAATCATTTTGGTTAGATTTGTAATAGTAGGTCTATTTCGAATCTATTAAGTTATTACAGCTATCAACAAATGCAGTTCAGCAAAAAGTGCTATATTTGCCATTGAGCCGCAGTGGTGAAGAAGTTTAAAGCAGCAGAAAATGGAAATAATCAAGTAAAGTACAAAGATAAGTACTCAAACACACAAGTAAATATACTTATTTTCCATCAGTAGGAGGACAGGAGGACAGGAGGAGTGAGAAAAGTATTTAGGACAGAAAACAAAAAGTGAGGAGAAAGAAAGAAAAGAGATAAGGAGGGAAGAGAAGGGAAAAGCAAGCACAGAGGTAGAAATACATATGATGAGAATAATAACAAAAGTTTGATTAAATATGACAAAAAAGTGCCAATTTTTGAATCAATTTGCAGCATAAAATGGGAATATTGAGACTGTTTAAGCAGTAAATAAAAAGGGAAACAAGAGCTTAAAGAAAACACTTTGAATGAGAACAATGCCTGAATGAAACCATGGTCTGACATGTAATTCACCATATTGACTTGAATAATATATATATATGAGC
Organism: Acanthurus coeruleus; assembly: GCA_029814675.1. Lineage (NCBI taxonomy): Eukaryota > Metazoa > Chordata > Actinopteri > Acanthuriformes > Acanthuridae > Acanthurus > Acanthurus coeruleus. The sequence goes on along the minus strand of JAPZDT010000015.1, from coordinate 15,115,837 downwards.
TGAGCTATTGTTAAAAGTCAAATTATGAACAATGAGGTGCAATGCCTTTATCCAAACATCTATTAATAAGTGTCCGATCCGGACACGCGTGTGCAGGTGAGTCACCTGGCTCTAAGGTGCAGAGCAGCCGCGGTGCACTCCGGGAAATCCCGTTCCGTTTCTTCAGCACATTGCTGATGATGTTTCCGACGCCTCCGGATCCCTGCTGCCGCTGCTTCGAGCCCGACCTCGGCCTCCTGCCGGCGGCGGGGAGCCGCTCCTGCCTCATCGTGAATCAAACCAATGAACCCGTTCAATCACCTCATCGCTTTGTCCCGCAATAATCCTCCTTTATGTCTTCAGAGGCGATGCGGGAATCATCCCGACAGCCGGAGACGCAGCTGTGACTCTAAACGCTCTCCTCCAACACGTTAAAAATTAATCGATTACACTGATAACCGCGTTTCAGATCTCTTCCGGTCATTGATTGTGTTTCCGACTTAGAGGATGCCCGAAGAAACGACAGACCTTCCATTCATCTCTGAGTGTTGAAGCGACGTCCAGGATCGAGCGATTCAAATGTTCACATAAAATATAGAAGATGTCAAAAATAGCCGATCGGTTAACGGGGAAGCAACGTTTTCTGCCGCTTGTGGTCGGTGTGCTGCTGATGCTGCACACCTCATCCTCCTCCGGCTTGGCGTCAGCAGGAGGAGGTGCAAGGATGGAGGGATGCGGTAGGATGGAGGGACACGTGGGGAGGAGACAGAGGAGGATGAGGTAATGGAGGGGGAGAGCAGAGAGCGGCCATGGCTGCGGAGATTATTCTGAGCACATCCTGTCAAGTCTTGTTATATCAATATACTAAATCACATCTGTAGGAGAACTATTACATTCTTAGATGAAGCGTTTTGCCAATTTTGATGTCAGAGATTAAATAACAGAAATTTTAAACTCCTTATGCAGAGAGAGTCACTCATATTTTCAAGAATTTAAATGTTTTTCTTATTGTTCTTACTGTTTTTAGATGAAGGAGTCAGTCTGGAGTTAAAAAGGTGAAATGTTGCTTCTAGACACAGTGTTAGCACGTTCTTAACCTACAAGCTCTCCATGAAGTCAGCAGTTCATATAGGAAACACTGGTTCTGCACAGTCATACTTCACCAAAGAGCTCACCGAGAAGTGAATCAAAGTAATGACTTTAATAATATGGATCCATGATGCATGAATGTATGAATGCATGAGTCAGTCTCACAGGTACAGTGAGTGCTTCCTGAATGAAAAAGACATCCTGTCCTAACGACATTCTGAATCAATATCTACAGTCTGGATAATGATTTTTTAAAAAAAGCCTTCATGATAAATTTAAAAATTGATCGGAAATAAAAAAAAATAATTCTGCAGCTACTCATGACCTGTGTTATTAATCAATCAATTCATTTGTCCAAAGGCACGATGCTGTCTGTGGTTCTGAACTGGATGACGGTCGAGACCCTCAAAGCTAAGAGCCCACTGAAGGTCTAATTCATCTGCTCTGTACAGTTCACCATAAACAGGAACCACAGAGATAAAAGTTGATCTTAAACTTTTCCTTTTTGCAGAAATAATCAAACAACATTCAAAAAGCTTAAAGGCAGAACTTGCTAAAGAAATCCACTGGGGACCAACTAAAGCCATTAGACCTAAAAAGTCATTTTATCAGTTTTGATTCTCTCCACAATGATTATAAACTTATATGGCTTGAGTGTTGTTTCACAAAACGGTTGGGAAATCCCAAACACTTAATTAATGTTTCCTGTTGAATAACTGTCAGAACTGTGCCCATCAGCTGCGTGAAATACTGGCTATGCAGGAAATATTGACACTGAAAATCTTCATCTACATTTTCTACTTTGTTGCAAGAAACCAAGCTGCATGATGACAGAAAACAACACTTAATCAGAGGAAAATACAGACATAGATTCCTTCCAGAATGTTTAACTTTGTAGAGTCATTGATCTTTCTCTTCACCTTTGGAAAGAGTTCAAGAAAAACCAGCTACAAAAACTGAACCTCCTGTGTTTTCATTATGAGGATGAGAGGCTGGTTATGAGGATAACTGCGTGAAGAAGCTCATAGATGTCAGCTCTTGTATGAAAGTGCCTGTTGAAAAGCTACTGAAACCCTGAAAAATGTTTAAGTATGGATTTAGTCTCCAAAATTTGAACCAAATTCCTCATTTGCGTAGCCAGGATATGCAACAACATGCACACAATATGTTTTTTTTTCCATCACCTCTTCCTTAGAAAAAAAATCACCTCTCTTACATAAAACATCAGTCAACTGAGTTAAATATTTCACAGGCTGCATTGGAGTAGAAGGGCAGGAGGACTGCAATATGAAAATGAACATATGATTCCCCCATAGTCATGTACTTAATGTCTATGTCATGGTCTATTATGTAAATCTGAAAGCTATTTTCATACTACATGTGATACAACAACTGGGGCAGCATCCCACATGGTGTACAAACCTGTAATTTATAGCACCGTGCAAATGCATCTCTGCCTTGCTCTTTTTTGTGCTTTACATGTTTTGTTCAAATGTTTGGATGCTTTTTTTTAACCTGTGATGGTTTGTAGAGCATCTAAGCTAACTTTCAGAAAACGTGACCAAACTTGAATGCATTGACTCGCCTGAGTCAGTCACACATATGTTCATGTGCAATGGAGGCTCCTTAACATTGAAATAAACAAATCCCATCATCCTCTGCTGCTTCATGATGTCATCCAAGTTGTTTTTATTGTTTTGATGGTGGGACCTCTAGTGGCAGAAAAAACACACTGAGCTTTGAGAACTGTGTACTCTTACTTCGTTTTTGCGACACAGCCTGAAGGCAGGCTGTAATGATGTCGTAGTTCTTTTGTAGTTTGTGGCAAAGTCGGTCTCGTCTCCTCAGCTGGCGAATCAGCTTGGCCGACTGCAGGCCTGTACGATATTTGACCTCCTGGATGATTGACTGCAGCTCCTCAGGGGCTGACAGAGCGAACAGAGAGACACAAACACTGAGAGTTTTTCACATCTATTTCAAAGTCACAGCACAGAGATGCATTTACTCATTTGTCTCATCCGTCTAAAATACGACGTGCTCTAATTAAAGCTACATGATATAGTTTGAAGTAGCATGTGATGTCTGCTCTCTGCTGCTAAATCAGAATATCTCAGTCATTTGTCTGTTTTCCAAGCTGCAGGCAAAGAAGAAATGAAAAACAGGACACTGCCCCACATAAACACACACACACACACACTCGTTCCATCTAAAAGTGTGGGGCTGAACAAAATCAGATTTTCAGCGGAAGGTGACGCAGATCTGACACATTTACAGATCTGTTCAACAGAGACAACTGATGGTGAAAGTCTGACCTTCGATTCTTCTGGAGCATCGTAACTAGAGAACCAGTGACTCATATGCTAAAACTAAGGAGCATGAAATTCAAACCAATAACACACGACTGCCATCTGCTATGGGGCACTCAGAGTTAACCAAAATCAAATATTACATCTCGATAATTTAACCTTATATAGCTGTTCTCATGCATATTAATCAACAAAAGGTTTATCAATTATATTTTTTATAATGAGTTAATTTTGTTGGTCTGGTATCAAGTGGTAATATAAAACATTTGCTCATTGCAACCTTAAAAAAGGGAGGAATTTCAGCATTTCTTCATTCCCTGAGTATGTTTTTTAATAAAAATGAGAAAATAAAGATAAGACAGTTAACAGGAGTTTCTCTTTTGAATATAATATATAGTCTTATTAACCTTTGGAACACTGTGAAATGGACAAAAAAAAGCAATTCACCCACGTTAACACTTTGCATTTTGCATGTGTCATACACTACTTTTTCATATTTTAGATTTAACTATCAGCTAATCAAAAAATATGACAAATAGTTGTTGCTGCTTTCATCAATTTTAATAATAATAGCACTTTTTCATCAACATTTCCACTTTACATGGAATTTCACCTTTAATATCTAATATTTAGATTATTCCAAAGGTCATTTTCTCCTATGAACAACACCCAGCAGGTGGCGTCTCCCTTAAGGAAGCAAAGTGAGCACTAACAGTCAGAACGCTGAGAAGCTTCTTTAAATATTATATCACACTTTGACAGTGTCACTGTAAACTGTTATTACATCTACATGTTTTCGAATGGAACTTAGTCTCCGGCCATGAACGCCTGACTAAACACTTTAGAAGTATTCTGATGTTTTAGCTGTTCTTTGAGAGATTATCATGATTGTTTCCTTTTCCTGAGTGGCAGCCCTCTGCATTGTTTAACTTGACTCACGTGTGTAGAGGGCAAACACTGAGCTCAGGGGCCTGGCAGTGTTTACTGTAGGATTCCACCTTACCAGAAGAAACAATGATGGTGTGGTGTTCACAGTCACATGCCTTTAAGACTCTCAGACAACACTGCAGAACGCACTGAGGAGTAGTAAATGAGCTGTCAACACACCTATCAGCCTGTGTATCTGAGTGCGTATGTGACGGTCTGCACACTCTGAAGCTACCTGTCCGTCACATGAACGAAAGAGAACAAAATGTCTGTTCTCCAGCCAGTTTAGCCTCTCCTGATATCTGATTACCGGTAATCTGTGTGCTGCTGCATCTTCTGGACAACAAATGATGTAAAAAAAAAAAAAAGACATATACTATTTTTAACAGACTCATCCAATTAAATGAATCAAATGAATTATGGTACATTTGAGTCTCATGTCATTAAATCTATCTCCCACTGTTTGCTGTCTGCCTCAAAGATGACTTGAGGGTTAAAAAAAACACTGCTGTGAAGAACATGTAAACACACTGTAATTAAAAGAAGGGATAATTTACTACCTCCAGTCATGACTACCGCAAGGTTATTTACAATAAACTGGTTTATTTTGTAGGGATGCATCTGCTCCTGAACTGACCTTTGCACAGTTTCTCTGTCAATGTCGAAATAAAATTCAG
>JAPZDT010000015.1:13467633-13487701 GCA_029814675.1 Acanthurus coeruleus | reverse complement strand
AACACTACCATTCAACATGTCAAGTGACTTAAATGGTAACCATTGTTTTAACCAGCAACAGCATTTAGGTGATGTAGCAACAAATAAATATATCATAAATAAAAACTAACTATTAACATAATTTTGTATGCAACTTAGTTAGACTTGCTTTAAGAAAATTTTGATAACATTTGATGACATTTTTTTACTTAAAAATTGTTATTAGTGTAAAAAAGATCTGAGAACTTCATCAATCCTTGTTGCTTGATGCTAATTTAATTAAACTTTTTAACTTGGTAGTTGCAATGATGCCCATCCACTTAATAATTTAATAATAATTAAGAAATGATTTACGTAGTTTTAATGTTATCAAACCTCTAATTAGTAACATAATCTCGATTTATTAGAGTTATTGTGAATTGAAAACACATTCTCAGCTGCACACACTGTTAGCATTGCGGCTAAAACGTTAATTAGCTAATACATCATTTCGGCTAGCTAGCTAGTTACCACAGTGATACCGGTAACGTTACCGCGAGGCCTCTAACGGTGAATTAGCAGCCTCGCGCACAAAAAAAAGTAAAAAAGCTGCACTCAGAAAACTGGGACGTTATTTTGACGATTTGCTCACAGAAGCTGGATGAAGTTTAGCACAACAAGAGTAAGAGAAGAAACTTTACTTTTCGGCAAAGAAGACGGGAGTAACGTAACATGAAGGTAGCTGGCTGCAAAGTCTAGTGGGAGGGGTTAGATGAGGAGATCAGTGTGCCTTAAAATATCAATCATGTCAATAATTAAATAAATATATATACATTTATTTCAGTGCATTATCATAGAAACTTACTTAAGGAAAAAAATCAGAATATTAACTGTACAATAAATTTATACATTTACTCAGTGGTGGAATGTAACTAAGTACATGTACTTGAGTAAACTGATCTCAATAGAAATTTGAGGTATTTGAACTTTACATAAGTTTTTCCTTATTATGCTAGTTTATACTTTCATTCAAATCATCTCAAAGGCAAATACTCTATGTTTTACTGTGCTACATTACTCTGTGTTTACTAGTTACTTTTTAGATTACAGTTTTTTATACCATTCCTGTGCATTATAATACTTAATAAATATTAAACCAAAACAACATATACAATAGTATATAAGAGTTTTACTCTACAATAAGTAATTTTATTTTGGAAACTTTTCAATAATTTTGCTGCTTATATTTATACTATGGTTTTGAATGCAGGACTTTTACTTGTTATGGAGTATTTTCACAGTGTGGTATAAGAACTTTTACTCAAGTAAATAATCCAGATACTTCTTTCATCAATGGTAATGTATATATATGGACTAAATAAGAAGAAAATCTTCATCTTCTCTATGAATACAGACAAAATAATAATGATAAACCCCATTCTTGTTTCATTTTAGGGCCAAGCATGTAGGAATAAACTACAGACAATACAGACAAGGAAGTCATGATATCTGCAAATTATTTATTTTATTTTTAAATGAGCACTCTCACATTGATTTCATCATTAGTCTTCGCACATAAAGGACATTTAGCGTTTTCAACAAATCAACAACAAAACTACTTCAAAAACAGCAGCAAACATTTAGAGTCTGACGTGGAAATTGAGAGTCATTTTACAAACACTGACCCATCACAGCTAAAACGACCATTTTTATTCCAGACAACAACAGTTTTAAATCACACACTATGCAGCCAGACTGTGATTTGCATAAAGGGTTATTTAAAGAAATAGCAGGACTTTTAGTTTAAATTAAAACAAGTATACAGAGTATTTATTATGTGTTTTTAATTGAAAACGATTGTAAGAGGTTGTATTGAACGAGTAATGCAGTTTGATTTCAGATGGGAGGAGCCTCGTCACACTGTGTGCCATTCAAAAGCTCCCGTTCTCTCCGTGCCCAGAAAGTGTAACTGTGATCTCAACAATATTCGACAGCTTTCACAGAAACCTCCAGCGGTTCGACCGTCAGAGGACACTGCTGACATCCGACCCAGAAATAAGGAAAAACTGTCTCGGTGATGGCGTGTTTGAAGGTGTAGATGTGTGTGTTGTCAAGCGGGTCGTAGAAAGACACCCTGCCCTTGTCACAGTCCAGCAGCACCCTGATCCTCAGCGGGTTCCTCTTCAAGTTCAGCCTTGTCAGAGGAGAGGTACCCGCAAAGTACATTTTGTGGTAAAAGTACACACACAGGTAGCCGTTCTTCAGCACTGATGACACCTTCTCTTTCCTCTGCACGGACGCTTTAGCCACGCCAACCACCCACGCCGTGTTGTCTCCCACGCTGACGTCCCAGGCGTGCTTTCCAGAGGTGAAGCCCTCGCGGCCCAGCACCCCGGTGTCGGGGTCGTACCTCTCCGGATCTGCTTCTCGTCGCTGTCATGGACGGTGGTGAGGTCGTCCGACAAGATGAGCCACGGGGCAGCAGTGTTTGGGTCCAGAGTCACCGGGGCTGAAGGGGAATAAGGCAGACTGTCATCCAAATCAGGCAGCTCATTCAGCATCACAGTATTTCTAACTCAGGATCAGATGAGGCAAGTAAATCTGCCTCATAAACCTCGTTCACAGAGTCAATACTCACTGTATTTGACGATTTTATGCATCTTCTCCAATACGTGGAAGGAAAGAGAGCCTGTGTATTTGGCCACATCTATGAGCGCTCCAGGATCCATGACTGGATCGTGGATCGAGTGGTTCGCTCTGCAGGGAGCAGAATAAAGCAATTAATGCATCTTGTGGTAAATGCAAAGAAAAGTTGAGAGGAAAAAACTCTTTTTTTTTTTTTTTTTTTTACCTTGTCAATGTCCTCTTGCATTTCTGAAGAAGAAAAAGGAGTTCAAAAATTTACAAAAAAAAAGCAGCATTTTTTTTTATTGTAAGTCTGATCTTGTTATTTAGACCTGAACAAACTTACATGCAGGACGGAGATGCCCTCCAAAGCGATCTGCTCCTCCAAAACTCTGATGGATTCAGACACTGACGTTATCTCGTTGGTAATTTCTTCGATCCTCTGCGTCATCGCTCGTCTCTTCTGCTCCTCATCCCTCTTCAGCTCCTGCATCCGGGCCTCTTCTTCGGCTCGCAGGAAAATGTGAAGCTTTTCAAACTCCTCATGGGTTCGCCTCTCCACGAATCGAGCTTGAACCTGAAACAAAAGCATGCACGCTCGGAGATCATCACATGACCTTTGCATATGTATTTCTGAGAAATTTCACCGAGGATCACCTGGATGTGTGCAACAGTGTCCTCATAGGTTTTCTTCATCTTGTCAAAAGCATCCTTCTTTTCTTGCAGAGAGCTAAGGGCTGACTTTATTTTCCCCTGAGGAGATAATTAAGAGAAAATTAATCTGAAGGCCTGTTGAAAAGAAGAGATTACTCTCTAAAAACTTTCAGCTCGCAACATCCTGGAAGATAACAACTCTTAACATCTATTCAGGGAGTTAAGAGTCCGAGCCTCTACGTTATTATTCCACCTGAGTTTGACTTCTTACCTCAAACTCTGAGTATTTACCTTCACATCTGACGGGGCAGCAGTCGTGCTGTTTGTGCTTCCTTGAAGTGTGACAAACCACATAAATGGGCTCACTGTCCGACAGGCAAAAGAGCTTGAGCTTCTCCCCGTGAACGGGGCACATCTCCCCTGGATCACAGTACAACTCTCCCACCATTTCCTCCGGACCCTCGTTCTCCTCGACCACGGACTCGCACAGGTTCTTCAGGGTGAGGCTGGGAACCGGGTCGTCCAGGGACGGGGTCCTGCACAGAGGGCAGTCCCGGCTCTGTCCCTGCCTCCAGTACCGCTGCAGGCAGGCTGCACAGAAGCTGTGGCTGCAGTTGAGGACCACCGGGTCTTTGAAGATTTCGCAGCATATGGGGCAGGTGAGGTCCACCTCTTGGAGAGAGAACCTGCCTGCCATCCTGACACCGGCACTTCTGTTTTACTCTGAAAACCAAAGTGGAGCAAAGTGCAAGCACTGATCAAACAAAAGAGAGGCCTTGTTTTTTACCCACGAGCTCCTCTGTTGTCATCTATTTACCCCCCCATGAGTACAAACCACTGAACACAGATCAGTCTTTAAAGCATTTAAAGTGGAATTTAAATGACTGTCAGGTTCATAAGACAAGTTAGAGGCAGACAAACCTGCAAACCAAAGTCCTGTGACAGAAATACGAGCCTAGATGTGAGCACTTCCTGCTTCCTGTTATGCTGAGTCACCCAAAGGAGGCGGAGTCTTAAAGACGGAGCAGCATTTTAACCCTTCGCTAACAACATCTTCCTCACAGCCAGTGTTTTCAAAGGGAGGAATATCTGAGGGATTATCACATGATGAGAAGACAAGAAATTTAAAAAAAAGACTGTTACACAAAACTGCATTTATTTTGTTCAGATTATTATTATTTTTTATTTTTTGCCTTTTTTTCCTTGTGAAGCAGTCACAAGTAGACACTGTTTTAACTTAAGAGCCCATAAACCAAAAGGATTAAGAAACATGATTTAAATTCTGGTTTGAGTAACATCCATAATTAACACTCCATATCACTGAAAGCATTAAGATGAAATCTCGATACTGTAATGATGCAATACTGTTAAAGTCAATATGAGAATCAAGAAATATTGAATAATCTCGTTGGGTGCAGCACTTTGCTCCACACCCTCAGCCTGTTATCGTTGATCTCCATGATAGTTTCATTGAGTTCTTTTAAAAGCTTTCAGCATATGGCGCCATCTTGTGGCAAAATACAAGAACAGACTTATCTTCACCTAATGCCAAGTGCCGAGCCTATTATGATGTGGATTGTAGACTTAATGCAGCCTCTTTGCAAAGTCGGTACTTGAACATTATGAAGGTGGTCAACACTCTTTTTTAGGGTTTTCTTCTTTCATATACAAGCAAAGTTCAACAGTTTAAAACATGCCGCTTTACAATTTCCTCTTGGAACATTTGGTTTGGATTAAAATGCTGAAAAACTTTTTTTAATCACACAATATGCTGCAACTTTCCAGAGAGTCTTTCCTGTATTTGCTGCAGTTTTTTATGCTCCAACAACAACAAATTGACAGAGAAAAATAGTTGGCTCACTGGTGTCTGTTCATGTTGATAAATGTATTGTGCAACTCCAGAGCGTCAGTGTGCAGACTCTATTTATCATCAGTTTACATTCTGTCCTTTTGCAGTCCAGTTGTACCCATTTACAGCCTCTATGTGGCCTCTGTGGTTGTAACTTGATTAACTGCACTTGACAAAAATGTATTTTTTTCACTCTACGGAAGCTCCTGGTTAGTAGCTTTGATAATCAGTGAGTTCAGGCCTCATACAGAGCTGTGTTTGGCCCTAGTGTCCCTCTCCGGTGCCTGATTAAAGCTCTGGACTGCTCACTTATTACTGTAATTACATGAGTTACGTGAGTTATCATTATATTCATGGATCCTCAAGCCAACTTTGCATTTAAATTCAGGACATCAGGAGCCTTTTTGTAGAAACTTGGAAAAAGAAAGACCAACCACATGTGGTTAATAAGCACAATACAACTATTAGGTCAATAAATTTCATGCAAAGTGCTTTAAGAGGAAATGTAATTTCTTCTTAGAGACCATGTTTGTCATGTTGCACTGATGTTATGACCTCTTACCACCACTAGATGTCAGAACATACCCACTTATAGCAAGGTCAGCTAAAGCATCAAAATATACAAAGATAATGAACTTGTGCTGCAGCATTCATGCAGAAATGTTATCACTTGTGTCAAAAATAACCCTAGTTAAAGAGATAAATATCAAGAGACAAAACATAATCTCATCCTCCTTGTAAGGGGTGCTTTGAAAATACCTGCAGTACCTCTGGATAAAGCAGTTAAACGCTCACTTTTACCTGGATGTCACTGTCTGCAGCCTCTCCTACGCTGTAAATTGGTTGTCAGCCAGTGTGACCCAGGCTAATAGTGATTCATTATTGCTCACACCCTGCTACTGTGAGCAGAGCTTCATCTGGGCTGAAGGGGAAGGGGAGAAAAAAAATGGTGGCGAGGCTGTGTCAATCTCTCAACATCTAATGAGGACAGGCAGGCTAACACACAGCAGAGACAACCCCAGTCAGAGCTGCCCCATCGCCTTATACTTCCCAGAAAGCATCAGCACCACTCTGACATCACTTTGACGGACCTGAACTGCTTTTTTTTTTAAGAGTTAAAGTACTAATGACTGCAGCCGAGAACGTGCATTAAAAATATTATCCGTCAAGCATAACAGTTTCAAATTTATTTCACTCTTCCACGAGCCCATTTGCAAATATCTGACAAAAAGTCAATAGTCTATTACTCTGCTGTGCTACTCAGTAAAGCTGGACGGTAAAAAAAGTGAACTAAAGCCAGTGAATTATGGGTAACCATCAGAGGAAGAAATGTGAGAGAGATAAAGAAAGAGAGATTTTATTGTATGGATTGATGGTAATGGCAGGCGGTTCTCCCCACTGACCCGTCCACCTCATTATCGGCATTATTGGCTTACACAACACCTGTTTTGATTTCTGTCAAAAAAATGGGAAACCATGTTCATATATTAAGGCACCGCATCAGGAGTATGCACACTTCATAACAGGAGGTTTATGAGTCGTGACTAATGGCTTTTTAAATAATCATTGAATGGTTAATGACTAAAGTAACCACAAGTGTTGCTATAAAGGAAAAAAAAAGAGAAAAACTTAGTTAAACCTGCATTAACTTAACAGGGACAAGCTGTAAACAAAACACTTATGTATTAATGCATTTTTAATTTATATAATCAACTTGTTGCAACATAAATGTTAACATTTAAACTTACTTTTTTTTAGCCTCCATCAGCTCCTGAGGGAAACATTTGGCTCTTTAGCTGCTCATAGCTCCACTGTGATAATTAGCTAGTAGCCAAAATCAGCTTGTCTGGCCAGGTGTTGTACAAGGGCTTCATCAAGGTTTATAACTCTTAACTGTTGATAATTTTAGTTCTTTTTTTTTTGTTTTAAAAAGATAAATCTGAGCCAAATCTTGCCCCTTCAAAGTTTTGCTAAGTATGTCAAAGAACAGGAACAAGGATTTTTTTTACAACTTGGCAACTCCAGAGTTATCAATGATCTTAATAAATGATGTGGTAGCATGTTAAACCTCAAGAGGTGTGTTCAGTCTGAAAGTTAATCCCTTTTTAGTTGCACAGATTTGTTTGAATTGCATTGTTTGTGTGATCTGTGTTGATTTGCCACAGTGTAACAGCATTAGCTTTAGCTAGCTTGCGTTGTACACTTTGACTATGTTTGCCTGGAATGAGCCTGTGTTGTTCCTTCTCAGCTCTGCACAAACATGATTTAAGGTCATAAATCCTGACTCAGTGCAATCTTTTAGTCAAGTCATAAAATCTTGCACAGAAATGTTAAATGAATTTGCATCCATTTGCATCACAACTTTGACTTTCAAGCATGCGACTTCCAAAATTCACTTAAAAATCATTTCGACCACATTAACATTTGCAGCATTCTGTATGAAGTGACACTCTGCACTTAGCTGCACTGTGCCGCGATGTACTTAATTTTTAAAAAATCCTTTTTTTTGCTGCGCAAGCATCCTATGATGCTTTTTGACCATAACTGATAAGAAGAATTCACTGAATATTTAAATTGCTGCAGTAAAACAGACCACAGTCAGGCAGCAGCTGAGCAGAGTGGAGAAGACTTTATAAGATTAATCTCCTAGTTTAGTCATAATTGTAATTATACCCGAGAGACAAGAGAATAGGTGATGAAAAAGGGCAGCAGAACTGAATTTATACCCTCACCCATATCATTATTTGCTCTTCTCAGATTCAAATCCTTGTGATGCATCGACAAATCATTTTCATGCTCTTCACATCGTGACTCATGAGCGGCAAGCTCCATCATCGTCAAAAGAAAATAGTATAGGACACCCATTTCATAAGAGGTTGCTTTCATTTCATCTCTCCTTTCACACATGAATTGAGTGCTTCATAAATTGGATTAAATGCACAATTTCACTAAAGCTTCCAAGGCGCCCTCAGCATGGAGCAGGTACCCTCTTCTTTTTTTGGTCACATGTTGATTTTTTCCCCCTCGGTAATAACTGAGAAACTTTTGACAACAATCTCACCCGCAGCCTGTGAGGCTTGTGTGGTGTAGTACCAAAAAAAAAAGAAAAAACAAAATCAGAGGACCAGAGTTTAGATCTTTTCCCTGCTATCGAGGCACTAAACACTATTTTTAGTGTCTATTTGAAGGTGTGTGGGACGGCTTGTCTTGAGCAACACACTTGCATGTTGCTCACACACGCCCACACACGAACGTGCGTGCAGCAGGGTCCACGCATAAGCACCCTGACATTTCCACAAACACAAATGTGTGCTGAATTGGAGGTAAATTCGATCTCATCGGAGAGACTGCTGGAAAAGCCTGCGGCTCAGAAAGCTCCTTGAGCTTCTGGAAGGTCGCCAGGCCCTCCAGATTCACAGGGAAGAAAAAAAAAAAGAAAACCCACAGTTATCAGTATTTCCCTCCCTCTCTTCTTGACTCACACACACACACCTGCACACAGCGACCCAACCCACTGGAGTTTAAAGGACTGACATCAATTGAATAAGCCCGGCCTGACAGAGGCAGCGCAATACACCACAACACAGCTGCTGCTCTCTATCTTTTTGCTAACCCATTTCCCCTCCTGGTTTCCTCCCTTCCCTTTAAGCTCGAGCTCAGCAAAGCAGAGTGATGACAATTTTGTTTTAGCCGGATGAATTTGCTGTCTGTGATGACCCAAATCTTTATTAGCCCCCCCCCCACTTCATGGCTCTGCTATCAAAATGGTATAGAGTTTCAGGAAATGGTGCCTGCGTCGCAGAATTGCTCACAACAATTTCCTGCTGGAATTGAGCTATGTGTTAAAATTTCATATCATCTGGAGTATTTAAAGCAGGTTATTATTGGCGGCGCTCTCATCCCTGTGTGACTCATCCTAAGGAATCACAGTTTGATCAAACTTCAGACCTCGCACAGCTGGGTGGTTTTTTTTTGCAGCTGTGGCAGAACCAGGAGAATCATGCGCTGACCGTCTCTATGTGGGTCATTTGGTTCAGTTGTGGCCAGAGCAGCCTGTCACCATCGATGTGTCAAATCAGCTGTGGCATGACAAGACAGTCCGCGGCGGGGGCTGAAGCCAGGGATCTGGTGGAGAGGCAGATAATGAACTCAAAGCCCACAAAACGCTCCGAGTGAATGTGATCATCACCTGCGTCGTGGTGCACCTTATCTGGTGCATCGAAATCCACTTTAAGGACTAGAGCGAAAAAAAAGCCTGTATGCGGTTTTGTTCTCCAGTAGATGAAATGAAGGGAAGCCCGGGGCCAATTTGTTCCTGAAGGGAGGCATGGGTCTCTTTAGGGCTCAGATGGATGTGCTTGCTCTGCCAGTATGACACCCAAAGGGCCTGCGTCACGTGACGATACCCCGCCTTCGATGGCTCTATGTTGGGGGCAAATAAAAGATATGGATCGCTGGATGGAGCCTTACAATCCCCCATTGACCGCTACAAGTCCTGTGTGTGTGTGTGTGTGTGTGTTGAGTCAGTATGTGGTCCTACTGGGAGTAACTGAAGCGCAGGAAAACACATCGAAGAGTGTGTGATGCACATGATTCGCCTGATAAATGACCTGATAGCCGTGACCTGGACAAAACAGCAGCAGAATGCCCGGCTGGCTTTAAAGCTGCTCGGGTTAGGCTGTGTGTTTGGGTGGATAAATCAAACACACCTATGAAGGTTTCAAATTTGCCCTGCTTCTTCCTGACAGGACTTTTTGTTGACCTCAGCGTTAATTAACATTCCTCAGGCTGTGCACATCAGAATGACTTCAGCTTGTGACAGTTCTCTGAGATTATATTCATTTTTTTTTTTATCTTAGCTGCAGGGAGGATTTGAATGATATAAATCCCTATTGCCAGGAAAAAGGATTGGAGCTTTCGCCTGACTTAAAGGTGTCGAACAGTCCGCGACGGCAGTAATCCTGTAATCTGGGCAGTCAGCAGCTCTGCAAAAGGTCCTGCAGTTTTTTGTACAGGGATGGACACGGACCGAAACAGAAACACAGCACTGCCATTAAGACTACAGCTGCCACCAGCAACACCACCACCCACATCTCGTCTGTCATCAAATCCCACCTCGCATTATTCCACTTCATCCTAGCAACCCTTTGTCCTCGGCTGAAATCACCGGGTTACTGTGAGAGCTCAAGAGCAAAATGCTGCTGTTTTCTGCTTCATTTTTATTCGAATATTCGTGTTTTTGTCCTCTGAGTTGAGTTTTATGTGCTTATATAAAAGTAAAATGGACTTGCAGACACATTCAAGGTCTTGTTTATTGTTGAGGTCTTGTTTTTTTGTGAAGGTGCTGTTGTATTATTTTATAGGACTTTTAGTAGCAGAACATTTGGGACAAAATTTAAAGGATTAACAAGGCAATAAACATCCAGGGGAATTTTTTATTTACACATCAATTACATAATTATCATTATAATAACACATACAGCAGTAAAGCTGGATTACACACATGCTTTGTTTCCTGTGACTCTCCTATGCAAAGGTATGCAATGAATGAATCCAGCATTGGTGTGAAACTCAGCCAAAAACCTTCGTATGGAGAGATAATTACTGGATGCAAACACAGCGAACAGTACTGACCATAAATAGCATCAAAATAAGGTTTGAAATCATGAAACTCTTGAGGATTTTTACTTTAGCTAGTCCAGAGAACAACAGTTGTATTGTTTTTGCATGTTTTACTGTGGTTGTCAACATGTTTATATCATGATATGATAATATATAGATATATATTTCTGAAAAAATAATAAATAAAATGTTGTACTGGTCTATATATGGACATAAACACCATATCTGTATACATATGTATAAGTAGGTGTCTGAATATGGGATTATGCACATATGAGTGTGTTTGGGGGAGTAAATGTGCTAGACCACATTGTATATTTAATTATTTTAACACTATTTATTACATTTAAACTGTAATACAGCAACTGGGACTGTATTATAAAGATGAAAGCTCCACAAAAAACTAAAAAAGCGAACTAGAGTTGGATTTTTTAAACATCAAACTACCATTTTTTTGTAATCCGAAGAAAATTACAGACCACCACAGGCCATTAGTACTGAAAGTGCATGGATTAATTAATAGGCACTCAGCAAACGTATTGATAAAGACCATTTGATGTGGACGAAAAGCCCTGAAAAAGCTGTTTAATAAAATTTAGGATGAACTAGGCCCTCGGGAGATGAGCTTTATGTCAAACACTTTTCTACTATGAAATACATTCAGCATATAAACTGGACTCTTGGCACCTTTTGGGCTGAAGAGATTAAATAAAAAAAATGTACATTCAGCACACTGCAACCAACTGATAGCTGAGATGCTAAACAAAGACACTACATTGCTGCTGGAAACAGTAGTTTCCTCAGGCCTGGGTTGCATCAGCGTAGCTTCTGTTGCTGTGTATGTCAGAGGAAGTCCACGCCGACATATTCTGCGGTCATGACCCGTTTGAATGACGGAGTTTTATCAGCGTGTTGGTCCTTTGAACATCAACATGTTGTCTGCAGAGGCTGCCGGTTAGAAAACGAACACACATTCCTCTCAGCGAGCAGCCTGTCCCCTCCTACTCCCTTATGTATAGGCTGCAAAAGAAAGATTTAAAAGCTGGGGAGGAGAGGCGCAGACATGTTGCCGGGATACCAGAGGGGCTGAATACGTTGATTGCATCTTGTGCTTAAAGATGTACACTGAATCGGATTACGGTGGCTGTTTGTACCTTATTAGTCTGACATTTCTACAAGGGGAGGATGTGTCCCCAGATGACTCAGAAAATTGGCAGCGTTTAAATGTCAGGCTACGAGGGCTAATGATTTTTATGTCTTGACATGTTTTAATCTGCTTACGGCAGCGGAGAAAACAAAACTAGCCTAGAAAATTTGCAGATTGTGGGACGTGGCGCCGGAACTGATAAGAGACCTTCTTTTTTATCAGAGGAGACACAGCGAACTCTTCGACTGAAGCCCCCCAACTGAGTGCATTTGATGATAGCAGTTGCATAATGAGACTATCCTGAAGCTTGGCTGAGTTCTCCACTTGGAAAAAAAAAAAAAAATCACAGGTTTAGCGTGGGCGAGCAAGAACAATGCCATGTTTGAAGTTTTTTTTGTTGTTGTGGTCTTTCTTATTTTTCTTTTATCAAACATTAATAACTTTTGCCGCGGCCTAAATCGAATGAATGTCACATCTAGTTGAAGGAGGCCTCCCCCTCTCCTTCCCCCCCGGGTAGATAAAACATGACTTTCTCTGAAAAACAGCAATCTTCGCATATCTTTTACAGAGACAATAAGTCTAATGTGGCCTGTAATTTGCCGAGCGTCAGCGCTGGACTCATGCTGCTACAAGCTGAGATAATTGTTTTGTTGGAGTTCCCCGCCTGACCACACGGTGTCCTCGCTGAAGGTCACGCCTTATTGAGCGTTTGACAGCACTTGTGACCACAAACGTGCAGTTATGTGAAATGGCGTTATTGATTAAAACCTCTTTGAGCCTTTTTTTTTAAAAAAAAGAAGAGAACAGTATTTTGCAACATTCAAAAAAAAGGCAGATAAATATATACGAGGAAAACTATCTTTCATAGTCTGGAAGTGGTTCATCCATCAGGGGGAATGGATTTTGTTTTTCAGGTGCACATTGGTGGAGTCTGTTGTAAATGTGGCCTGTAAGGTCTCATTATCACGACGGTGGCTGACAGGTGGAGTGCAGATTGAATTTGGGTCCAGAGGAAAAATGGTTGTGAGAGAGACACAGACACCGTGAGTTAAATAGGTGGAATTACATCAAAACAGGAGTAGAGATGTTTGTTTTGAGGAGAAATATTATTTCAAAGCAGAAATGTGTAAGATCTAAAAGAGGAAATGATCCAATCTTACTCCTGCAACAAATAGATTCATTCATTAGTAATCAGATGCAGCCTCACATGCTCTGCAGTGTGTAATGTTAGCTAACTAAGGAAGCTACTGCTGCAAAACTGACTATATTAATGACGCACTTTATTGTCTTTTATATATTTTCTTCACTTGTATTACTGATATTCTGTTTTCACATTTGCCTCGCTCAACAAAGTAATAGTCGTGCTTTAATTTGTAGACTTTTAAGGTGAAACAGAGACAGACAGTTGCTTTAATTGCACAAAAGACAAATGCAGAAACCCAAAAATCTACACTTGTCTATTTAATGTTTGCATTAATTGGATCATTTTTTGATTGCATGTGTTGGCACCATGTTTTTTGCATGTCTTTTTGTCTGTTTAGTTCCCCTCTAGGTGCTTTGACACACCTCTGGACGTCTCAATCAGATGAAGAAAGCACCCTTTGGTGTCTGTATGAACTGCACTGACCTTGCACAAAAAAAATCCATTGTAAACTGAGCAGGAACTTAACCTTCTGTAGGTCAAAGGTAAAATGAAACGGTGTCTCTGCAGGTCACTTTCAGCAGCAGAATGACCCATCTCTCTCTCAGGGAAACAGTTTCTTCTCTCTGTCTGCCTCAGATATCTGTAGCTGTTCTGGTGGAGTGAGGCTCGTCTCCTCAAAGGTTGAGGTCAAGTGATTCGCTGAACTTTCCCTCAGATTCTGGAGACACACAATCTCTGTTACAAGCTGGTGCATGTGACCTGAGTGCAAACAATGTGACTCAGGTTGATTTTGGATCCAATGTCCAATAGATTTCATACAAAGATGAGTAAAATGAAACCTTACTTGGACACATAATAAGTGTGGTGAGAGTGAAATGCAGGATTTCACCTTTATAATCAGACTGGCATTGAACTGTGCTCTCTGCTTCTGCCCATCTTTCTCGATTGAGCTGAAGAAAAAAAAAAAAGCTCCTGTGTGAGACGACTTGATCTCCTGGAACATTTCTCATTCACAAGTTAATCAGCTCGAAAGATTTACTTGACAGACCCGTCTGCTCGGTATTAGGTGCTAATTGCTAACTGCTCCAGCTGATGTAGCAGAAACAGAAATGAAAGTTTCAAGAGGATTGGAGGTCAACACAGGGTTTTCATCCAGGAGACAAGAGTTTGAGTCCTGTGCTTAACCAAACGTAGAAATATGTAAGCAATAGTTTTGTCCTAAATCTAACCAAGTTGATTTGTTGCATTAAAACCAACCGAAATCTGACTGTTTTCCAATATTAGCAATGCATTTTTAGAGGCGTCTATGCTATAAGAGACCTCGTACGTCTGCATGAGCCGCAAACTGGTGTGACAAAAGCAGCTGGTGCATTAAAAAAAAAGGTTATAAACATGTACTAAAACTGAAATAAATATATATATATAGCTCTGATCAATGTAAAGATAAACAGCTCAGTAGCCAGACAGAAAGAGATTAACACTGGATTGACTTTACTTGTCCTCTCTCTGCCATGCTGACAGACTCCAGCCTCCTCACAGTGACTGATATGCATGATCCACCCATCGCTGTGGTCCGTTGTTTCCACTCCATCGGGCTCTTGTGACTGATGGTTATGGGGTTTAAAGGTCAACGCAGTCTGGCCTTACCTGCTCGGACTCGGGGGTTATTCTCGACCTCATTAAGTGGAAATCACAGAGCTCCTCTTCGGACCAGACGCACTCTCATCTGTATGCCAGGAGACACTAATACAGACATCGATGTGGCTGGCGCTCCGCTCCATCTGCTTGGCTTAAATTGACCCAAATAAAACACAAATGAAACACATATCACTGCAGCTGCATCGCTCGGCCGATTTTTCAACATCATGCCAGTTAAAAAATGTAACTTCTGAATGCAAATCGCTCAAAATGGTTCATTTTTAATGCTGCGATCAATATTTATACAGCATGATGCAAGCTAGAATTAAGCTTAAGGCTTATTTTAAAAAAAAAAAAACATTCAGAAAAGTTTTGGGTGAAATTAAAAGTGTATAAAGGATTCCGCATTTGTCGTTAAATTCACAAACCTTTTCATCTAATTACGATAATGGGACGTGCAGACGACGTCTCCCATTCGGGAGGCTGCATTGTGATGCGCCACATTTAATGCTTGCTAATGAGAATACATCATTGGTATACCTTGGTGATAGATGAAAACTCATCAGCAAACATTAAGCACGGGGCACTGCAATGCAAAAAACACTAATCCGTCTGCTTTATCTCTGCAAGAATGTCCATTCCCATCCATAACAAAGTGCGTGCTGCCGAGGCTCATTCCCGTTGAGGCTGCTGCGTGCGCGCTCATTAAAAATGGATGTTAATCAAAATGAGCTGAGAGTATTGTGATCAAAGTTAAGTCCAAATTTAAACAGAGTCCATCTGTAATTTGAGCCAGATGTCCGTGTTTCCCCCCTAACTTCTGTAGCTTCCTGTCGCTGCACAATCAAATCTTATACAGTGATTGAAAACGTGTCTCTGACTGACAAATAAAGAGAGTCACGTTAATCAAGGTTGATTGTTTTTTTTTCTTCTAAAAGCAAAGGGAATAAATTGACTTTTAAAAAATGAAATTTAATCAAATACTAAAGTTGGAAGCGCAGATCTTCAAGTTTAATTAAAAGACTGTTTCCTCGCCACAGTTCCCTGCTGTTTGCCTCCAATAAGGCACCTGGTGTGATGAGCATGACGGCTGCAGTGCGAGGACGGCGAGGACGAGCAGAAAAACCGAGCGGGTCCACAGTGTGCTGATTGCAGATGGTCCGAGCTGTGTTGATGTCAGATGGACTTTTATTTACTTTACCACCTCCTGGATTGACAGTGAGCACCTGCAAAGGGCGGGACCAGCGCCCAGCTAAGCTGATGTGTGTTTACACGCTTGGCCGACTCGGAGAGGAGCCGGCAACTTGGAGAAATGAGGCCAAGGGGCCCCCGTGCCAATCACAGACACTTTAGCTGTCTCGCTAAATCCCTCCCCACCCGAAAGAAGAGTCCAGAGCTGAGACAAATCCATCACTTTTTGCATATGTTCCCTGTCTCATTACTGAAAGTGTTTCTCAGTGGTTTTTTTTTGGAGAAGAGGAGCTGCAGCTGTGGCTCAAACGTCTCCCCTCGGCCCTCTGGGGAGGTTGGGGTTATTTGTTTTCGCATCGATTTCGGACCGCAGGCTCCTCCGAACATCGACAACAGGTGATCAGTGGGAGTGAGACGGAGGTTTTTATTACGAGGATATCCACTTTTGTCTAAATTCACTTAAGTACCGTGGGTAGGTCATCTTTATGAGGCGTTCAGAGGCAGATGTGACGGTCAGAAAAACAGACGTTAGCATCTTTTTGGCTGTCAACAAACATCTTCTCAGGAGCGTCAGGAGCATCAGGCGTGTTGCGACGGAGCCCGATGTTCTCCTCCGATGGTCGACGCCTGTTTTCCTTTTGGAGGAGGAGGAGGAAGGTTTAGCTTTTGGTCATGAAGCTCCCCCCCCCCCCTTCTTTCTCTCCATGTGCAGATAAAAGGGCTGAGCTGTGCCAAGCAAACGGCCCCCAGCCCACCGGCTCCAGACTGGATGACAGAGAACAAATCAAACAGAGAGACGAGTGCTCCCTCAGGGGGTTCAGGCTCCGTCAGTGATAGCGGTGATCCCAGGCACTTTTTTTTTATTTTATCCTCCCTTCCCCTGCTTTTTTTTAATTTGCTACTTAGCTTGGCACTAATCCTATTGTTAAAGGTGACTGCCGGGAACACCGAGGCGCTCCGAGCACAAGTACAGAGCTCTGTGGGGTTTTTTTTTTGTTTGTTTTTTTCTGGATGATGACACAAAGTTCCTTTTACAGAAGCGGGCAGCAGATGATATGCTGCTCAGGTTTTTTTATCACCTCTCGCTCTCCCTTCATTCTGTCTCTGTGGTTTTTTTCCACAGATATTCCCCCACTAATTGGCCTCAGAGCCACTGTGCACTGATAACACAGAATAAATTTTCCATTTCAGGCTCCTGCATGCAACATTTTCATACAAACAGTTGTTTTATTCGGGAAGTTGGACTGTCATTTCATGTTGATGATGCTGTGGTGAAGGTCTGGCTGTGTTTGGGCACAAAAACAAACTGGAGTGTTATTCTCCACCAAATTAGGTCTGTGTTTTTTGTTTTAATCAAGGACGCATCTTCACGAGAAAGTGTTGCACAAACACAACAACTTGTAAAAATTGAAACACCCACTTCGGTTTCTTCGTCAGGTCAAGGAAACCTGCTTTTTCTTTGGTTCCAGCTGGAGACCGACTTTTCAGATTTCTTACCAATTTTATTTTTGGTCGAGATGCTCAGAACAGTTCAAAAGTGGGTGAACCAGCTGATAGGAAAAGACATGTTGGTGAGGGTTAGGAAAAAGATTATTTGTTTGGCTTGAAATCATCTCAAACACAGCTAAAAAAAACACTCTCACACTCTCAAATTATCCATTTTTATTTGCTACAAACACGGCTTGAAAATGTCCAAAAGTCTCGTTTAAAATACTGTGTTTTGTCACACAAGCGCAGCTGGAAAATGTCTTAATGTTTTCTTAGAAATGCTGCTTTTAACCCACAAACATGGCAGGAAAACACCCCAATGTTGTTAAAATCACCCAGTCTGTGTAAACCTTGAAGTGGTCCGCTGCTCTGTGACTGTGTCTCTCAGGTGTTAAGCCTCCTGGATGGGAAACATCCACCAAATAGTTATTTTAGGACAGTTAACATGATTATTATGGGAAAAAAAATCACATTGTGCACATCTGTGGTTTGCAGAAAAGTTTCCCGTTAACTTTCTTTGTGACGACTGGTTTGTTTTGACAACTTAAAAAGTTTGGATTGTTTGACTTATCTTCGAGACGCTGAAAAAATCAAGGAGATGCATTTTAAGCTGAGAGAGGAATGAAATATGGGAGGCTGTGTTTATTCCACCGCGGAGCAAATACCCAGAGGGAAGAGCGAGGATCCATAATCCCAACAACAGTTAGGAACAAAACAGCACGACTACGTGTCCTGTTTGAGAAGTCCTTTCAAGTAGGCCGACCTGTGGACCATCCGTTTTATTTTGACGGGGTTTTGAATCGTCTCCAACATGTTTCAGATATGACAAAAGTCAGTTCGCTCTTATTATTTTTTGCATATTTTTCTTTTCTTTTAAAAGAAAAAAAAAATACTTTTCTCAAACAAAGACTCTTTGCCCTTTACAAACTAAGTTCGTCCCGTCTTTCAGTGTCTTTCACAAGTTCATAATTTCCTTTTGAACTATGACTTGCTTGAAGTTTTTATACATTTTCATTTTCTGTCATCATCATCCCCCCTACCAGATCTCACACTCGATTATCTGCAGCGCTCACCATCAAATAACTACAAGAAGGATCACGTCCATTTTCTATTTCCAATCTAATCCTTTTTTTTTTTTTTAAAGAAAAAGACATTTATTTTTTTCTTAATCTTGCTTCTTCTCTATAGAATAAGATTGAAAAACTCATTAATGAGGTCTTACGGCGGCCATACTGGAAACACAGAATTAAGCCATTAGAGATTAATGAGTTTTTTAGGGGAAGCGCATGGAGGCAGATAAACGCTGGGCGACAGGGCCAGTCTGTTTTTTTTTTTTTTTTTGCTACGACGCCGTCACGCTCCGCCGGCCAAGCTGGAGTGTTTTGGCTCCTTCAGATTAATTGTCAGTCATAAATTAAGTTTCGGCTGCGGTGCAACAGGACGGCCAGGACAGGGGGCTTTCACTGACATGGTTATACATGAGTGTAACAGAGGACATGTTTGATTTATCTGGTCGGGGTCGCATTAAAATTCACCTAAAAGAAGTTCTGAGGCCATTGTAAGCGGCAAAATGAAGCCTGTTCTGCATCAGATTTCCATTTGTATGACTGGCAGGAGCTCCGGCGGTCTGACGCTCCGGAGTAACTGAAAACTTGACATCGTTTAAGATCCCTGAGGATCACCGGCTTCCAATGGGAGGGAATCGCATTATCATACAGAAGTATCAGGCTGAGTAATCAGCATTCATTCATTTTCAGCCTGATTATCTTGCTAATCGATACATTTTCAACATTGCACTGCTGATGCTGGAAGTGTATGATGACTAATTAGCATCAGATGGATTTCAAATGGAGATTAAATACAGCATTAAGGCCTGAATAACAAGTGCAGCCGCTGTTTTCAGAAGATAAACCTTTGCTTCTTTTGCCGCTTTACTGTGAATATGTGAAAAAAGTCTCGCTTGAAGTCGCTAGCCACCCAACAACAAGAAAAAGGAAAAAACGTGCCTATCGTATTCCAGAGGGAATTCCAAAGGAGGATGTTCTTTAGAAAGTAAAAATCTCTTTACTTTTCTTAGCCGGGACCAAAGGCATATAAATATTAATATTCAACCAAGAGCTTATGCTTTATTAATGAAACTGAGCTTCTTGTGAAATTAAATGAGCATAATGGGATACCGTTCATTACCTCATGCTGAATGGATGAGAGCCATAAACCTCATCTGGATGTAAAGGTTGTGATTTCATAGAGATTCGTGACGGGAATCGACTCCACGGAAAGGTGTTTGGGCTCCTGTTTGTTTGGGCAGATGAGGTCCGCTGAAAAATAAATAAGGACTTTTGATTTCTTATAACTGCACTAATTAATGTTTTTACAATAACAATACATCAAATAAGTGGATGCAGAATAAAAGGTGGATGTACTGTGACGACTCCACCTGGAAGTGATGCCCAGTTCTGCTCTTCCTCTCTGATCCACAGAATATTTTACTGTTTTTTGAGCTCACTGCTTTTGTTTCTTGGTCCACAACTTTTTAAGTACTTTTATTGCCCTTTTCTTTGTTTCTAGTTGCAACAGGAACCAATTTTTAGCAGAAAAGCACATGATAATGCGATGATGAGTGATACCCGGTCAGAGTTTTCTCTCAACAGTTGGTGGAGACCAAATACAAGCTAAAACTAGAATAAATATCGGATTTAAAACAGATAAAACTTGCTCAAAGTTCAGCAAAGGTGGAACTCTGTGTGAATCA
>JAPZDT010000015.1:12075656-12085775 GCA_029814675.1 Acanthurus coeruleus | reverse complement strand
CTACTGAAAATAATTCTGAATGCAAAATTTTCTCCTGTTTTAGTTAGGTTTGCTTAGAGCTACAGTGACAGGCTTTATGAAATTTTTTAAAAATTAAACTTTTTAATGAGGGTTTTTTTTAAAGATTTACATCTTGTGTGGGACCAATAAGCCGCAGGCAGGCAAGTCAGACAGTACTGGGGGGAACACATTATTGGTTCTTTCTTTATTGGAATGTTTTCAACAAAATAATGATAGAATAACTCTAAATTCATCTCAAAACAAGTAATATGTCTCCTCCTTGCTCTAATCAAATAATAAAAAACAAAAATCTGATGCAAGGGATATTTCAAAGTTGTATCCTGTACCTTTACAAATTAGAAACAATAATGAACTAAGCTTTCATTAAGTATCACATATCTAATCAGGACAGTGGAATTTATCTTAATTATAAATGAAGTATCTCACTAATTAAATGCTTTTGGCTACAAGATGCAAGCCAAAAGTATTTTATCTGCCTGTTCAGTTGTTGAAAATCCACCATTTATAATCTGCAGCAGGCAGACCATCTGACACCAGCAGCCGTCTGTAGTTTATTGCTTATATAAATTTTAGAAATAAAGAAACAAAAGAAACTATAACTACATATGCCAGAAACTATAAAATGTCATAATATGCAAACCACAATCAAGTGTAAACCACTGCTTTACGTAATAAATGTTTATCTGCAGTGGCCTGTCTTAAAAAAAACACAAGATGCAACACTTAATAGTTCTGCATAAACAAAACACAAGCTGCATTTCAGAGCAAGTGTTTCAACTTTGCAGTCAATTTTATTCTCATCCACATGCAAAATTAGAACTTTATGGCCTCCAATCAACAACAGCACAATGATTCACACACACACATACACGCCATGTGCACACATCTGAGGCAGCAGCTGTGTTTTGATTCAGTATGATTAGGGTCTTTTTGTGTCTCTGTGTGAATCACAGAGCTTATCAGTGCAGAATACCATTTTTATGGCTACCCTGCTGAATCTTTGTGCGTCACAGAGTATCCCCCCTTTTCTTTCTAGAAATGAAACTCAGGGGTGTTAGTGAGTTAGCTTTGCCAGAATGGAGGGATAACTGTTATAAAAGAGAGGAAATATTTGCATACTGTGTAATTCTTTGCATGTCACCATGCTTCTATGATTAGTTTCCTCACAAATGTCTCTCTGTGACTTTATTTAAGACATATTTTGGTCTTTATGGTGGCACATTAAAAACTTGTAGTAACTGAATCCAGCTGAGTTTGTAAGCATGGTCAAATTTTGTAGAAAAAACAGGTGTAATAATGTTAAGCATGGGGAGTTTATCATAGATTTGGCAAATGCTGGTTTCCAAAGGCTTATCTCCAGGCTGTTTACCCAACATGTTTGCATCCATTGCAAGATCTTACCTCCACAGCGCCTCACTAACTTGCTGCCAGAGATTGTACACACAAACATTCAGATACTGTTATTCAGATAAACATAAAGTCATCAGATATTGAGGATGACAAGACAGTCATCTGGTTTCATTTACCAAAGAATGAAAAACCATAAAACAAACTAAATTGTTATCCGCAGACATTTGAGAAGTATGCTGATAGGATTTGGCTTCTTTCTTTGTGTAAAAAGTGAAAGCTCACAGGGTGAAAAGGCGGTGAGCAACAAAGTGTCTTGAACTGAGCTAAAGAATTGAAACATTTAGAGGCTGAGTGTAATTCATCCAAGTTTAATTTCCTCTTGGATGTTCTCTGAAGCTTGTCCATTTGATGGCATGTCCATGTTAAGTCTGGAAAGCTGTTACATTATGAACTTACATTCATCAAGCCAACAAGTTATGTCAACATGGGATACACAGTACAAGCCCTTGATGTCATGACCCATGTTGTAATCTTGTGTGACCCTTCTTCTGCCCTGATGTGAGATTGGTTGTTGTTTCAGGCAGGCGAGTGGTGCGAGCCAATCACGTTGCGTCCGCCCAATGAAGCCACCTCTTCCACTCCGGTGCAGTACTGGCAGCATCACCCCGAAAAACTCATCTTTCAGTCCTGTGACTATGAAGCCTACGTGAGTTCATCCACCTCACTTCCCTTCACTATTGTTTGTTTGTCTCCTAAGTTACAATTCTGTAGATGCATGTAGGCCTGCCACTTACAATTATTCTCTTACCTATCAATCTGCAGATGATCGTCTTGATTAATTACTTAATTGATGGAGCATTTCAAAATGTGCTAAAATTTATTTTGATCCGAACAACAATCCAATACCAAGACATACAGTTCACTGTCACAAAGATTCAGCTTGAAACCAGTGAATTTTTGGGCATTTTTGCCTTTAAACCACTCTGAAGGTTAATGAATTATAAAAAATGCTGACTGGTTTTATTAAGTGACTATTCAATACACTCAGGTTATAATATTTAAGATCAATAACACTCAACTCCACCTTTCAGTCAGTACCGCACTCATTTATTCTCAGCACATTGATAAATTTAGACCTTTGCCAGTTACATAAAGGGTGTTATATATCTGTGTTACCACGGCTACAGACCTGCACCTCTGATTTGTTATATGCTTATCATCCAGACGGGAATGATTACTTTCTTGGAGCAGGTAAAACAGTGCAGAAAAGCAATATGAGCCTGGGTATATCAGAAATACATTTTCTGATTGGTTTTGGGGGACTGGTGAAGACATAGAGTAGATGTGAGATCAATGATTAAGTAAGAAAGAGACAGAGAAGGAGAGGAAAAAGAAAGTTGAAGAGAAAAATATAAGTTCAAGCAAATAGGACGGGCAAAGAGAAATCAATTGTGATGCTGAAATCAAATATGAATGAAAGTGAGAAAAGATGAGATAGGGGCCATGAATAAGAAATAAGTATCCCAAGAGCATGTGTTCCCTCAGTCAAAAATCCTCCCTTTTTTGGTTTCTCACCTCCAAAAGATTGATAGCAACAGCGTGGACCATTAGGCCTCTCACTGATGTACAACAACACAGGCACTGTGTTTTGGATGGATGTTGGAGGACCCACAATGGGTGGGCATTCGGAGGGGAATTATGGAGGTGCTTTCATGAAGCCGTTTATGACAACATCTCTAATGCTCGCTGTCCCAGGACAATGAGCTCCAGAAGGCCCAGAAAGTGAGATAAATGAGCAGGAGCCCAACAGAGGGGGAGGCAGAGTGCTCAGTATGAATGTTGGCAAGCTGTAGGGGGAAATGGAGATTGAATAAGAATAAATTAGATGGATAGGACAGTGATGAGAGGAAGAGAGCAAAGAGAGGAGTGTATTGTGTTTGTGTTAATATAGCAGGACAGTAAAAAGCCAGAAGGACAGAATAAAGGATGCATCAGCACTGTTCTCATTTTCATCTAGGTTTTCGTAATAAACAAAACCTCCACTTTCAGCACCACCTCAGATGGCATCTTAACTTTATTATGTCTGCTTTACAACGTGAGCTCGAAAATATTACCTGAAGTTATTACAGATCCATTTCCAGTAAAACCCTGAAGACACTAACATCATTATCATACACTTTATCATTAACAACCAATGCAATCTCAAGATTGACTCTGCATGCTCTTTTTTAAAGTAATCAAAAAACTTCTGTAGGTACACTGAATATACGGTTGTTACTCAGCTCCTCCTGGTACTGAATTGAATCCTATTTTAGCTTCTCTCTTTCTTTGTGACAAGAGTGCATTTTTCATTTTAATCTAAAAAGGATAATGGCTTTAACCTGGATTGCCCCTGCATGAAAGACGTTATCTCGTATTATGGATACATTTCTGTAGCACTTTGAATTTTTTTGAGCTCTGATACCACAAATACTGTCACGATTACATTTTTCTGCCAATATTCTCAATCATCTTTCTGGAGTCTATGCAGACGATAGCATTCAGACCTAAGTAAAACCTAACAGAGCCATTAGCACAGCTGTAAACACTTGCAATGTTACAGATTTCCTAATTTTTATCTAAAACTAATAAAAGACTTGTGTACACAAGTAATCACTGCCACAGTGACATGGTGGACAAGTCAGCAGCTGGTCCTGCATGCAACTCTAATGCAATTTCTAGGATAACTGCCAGCAACCCTGCTATAACAGCGATATTAGATTGTTAACTTGAATCAAGATGAAGTATTATTAAGCCCAGATGACCTGCTTCTGATCTGCAGAGGATCAGAGTCCCCAAAATGAAAAGTTAGTCTGTGCCACAAAAACAGTAAGTCATCACGCAAAGCAGTTTGCCTAAAAGGTTTTGCCCCCGAAATAAAATGTATCACTAATCAAATATAAAATAAATCGTGTGAGGTAGAAGTACAACTTGAGGTAATGTTCTTTAGATGAAAAAGCTGTAATTTTTTCTTCCCTTCTAATACACTAAAAGCCTTGTTAGGGTGCCATCTTAAGGAATGAGGCCTTTCCATAAGCTGGAAGGGCGCTGTGAGGTGGTCAATGTCACACTCATTAAGAGCTCTAATGTCTACATAAACATTGTCTCTGTAAAACAGTGTCACCATTACTAGCCTCTTTATTCAATCAGATACTATGTGCACAGAATGTCTGATTACAAAGTCTTGTCCAGACAGAAGGATCTGCCAGACAGATAGCAATGTTCCTCCAGGAGCCTCTAAAGGTGGATTTACTCATTGCTGTTTGTCTGTGTGCATTTAGAGATTTACTCTATAATTAATACTGTCAAATAAAAAATACACTGGTATTTCACATTTTTGTTTTTTAATTTCATCAAAAAACAATACAAACTTCAGGAAATTGACTAGAATTAAAACTAAGTTGGACTATATTTGGCCGCCCTGTATAATTTCATGGCCCACTCCACTATGTTAACTACATTTTGTGTACAGTCATTACTTGCACACTTTTACATTTTATTGAGTATTTGTGCATGTGTGTGTGTCTTTTCTACAGTACCTGGGATCCATGCTGGTGAAGGAGCTGAGAGGGACCGAGTCCACACAAGACGCTTGTGCCAAAATGAGGGTAAAGCACAGCCGAACATAATTGACCTTTGCTGTTGTTAAGAAAAATCCAACCAACATCATTAACATCTGCTGCTTAAATCTGGTAACACAATGACATCAGTTGGTGCCATTTGAGGTTAGGATCAAATATTGCTGATAGATTTGATGATACACAGTTGTTTTATTTCCCACACCAATTTTGAGGCACTATTAGAACTAAATTAAAAAAATCTTTATAATCATCCTACTCTACATTTACAGATAATTCTGGTGGAGCAGCATGTTGATCTGCTGAGCCCTTTTAATCACTACCATTAACAAGTGAATTTTAAATCCTCATCAACAAACCAGTTTCTCATCTCTTTTCCACTGATCTCACACCCCTCATCTGTTCTTAATATGCCTGCTCACAAGAACTTTGCTCTGCACTCCGCAAGAGTATTTAACATTATGGTTATGTTTGGATTATGATATGAAATATAAGATAATGTTAAATGAAACATAATGCTGTTATATCATTGCACAACACCCAGATAATGCACATTTTTACATCGCTTGCAGACAGGCTGTGTAATATCCTTATTGGCATCTGAGTTAAACCCATAATATCCCCAAATACAAGATGTTACATTTCTCCTTTGACTCCAGACCATCAGACATGTTTATTACTCACATCTCTCCCAACAGACATGCTCTCATTCTAATGTATGCAACTGTTTGCACGGGCTCTGGTAACGCTTTTACATCAGCTGTGGCTCTCACGGGCAGTATTGCAACCTGAAGCATTTGTTATTGTCTTAAGTCTGTTTTACTGACAATACTCTCTTAAATGTGAAGTTAGTGCAAAATAAAATGCCACAAAATTAACATTTTTATCTAACTTTTGCAGCCAAGACAAACAGGCCCACACACTTTGCTTAAAGCTGGAGTCGTGTTTAGAACATTGTGGTTTTAATTGGTAATTGCCTTTTTTGTGCTGATTTATACATTTAAACATCCTTACGGTGGATGTTACATTTCTTGAGGTTGACTTGTCCGTGTTGGGTTAACTCTGGTGATAAGATCAACCATCAGCAATATGGATGGATTAATGTAAGATTATGAAAGTAGAAACAATCATACTACCCTAAGTGACACTGTTAGCAAGAAACCTGGAAGGAGTATGAAAGTAAGTTGTACCCAAAGTTATAATAAATTGAATGCAGCATAAACTTTTTCTCCAAAAAGAACCTCACTGGATCTTTAAATCTGGGACACTGTCTGATAGTCTGAGTGCCCTCACACTCACTAGAATTTAACAAACTTAAAAAATCATGACTGTGGATAAAGTGTATTGAGGGATTTATTTTTAATATCTTTGCCTGGGTGGTTCAGTGACCCCGCTTTTACCTCAAATCACCTTATCACTTCACTCAATTTGTGTCATTCTGCTGCTCACTCTATCTTGTTCTTTCTCTCCTCTATTTCTCACTGCTGTTATCTGTCTCCTGCTATCAAGTCTTTTCTTCTTGCTCGCTCACCCTCTTAATATTTTACTGTAACATTGACTCCCTCTCTTCTCTGGCCCCTCACTTCATCTCTCTCTCTCTCTTACCCTGAGCTGCTGCAGTGTGAAGATAAATTTCAATATTTATTTGTAAAGCTGTCTGTTCTTCTTGCATTCTCCCTCATTTTCTTCTGTTTTTTTATTTCTTCTACTTCCCCCTTTCCACCATTTGACACAGTTTGCTGCACACCAAGGTCGTAATTAAGTGCAATAAGATGCACAGCGTATGATTCTGGCTTTTATTGCCGCATGATTGCACCTTCCTTCTTTACCCTCTCACCCCCATTACCAGCTTCTCTGCTTTTATCTGTCCCTCTGTCCATGCACTGTGGATGTCTAAATCTCAACTCCACAGCCTCTAGCTGGGTGTCTGCGTGGCTGCCTTTGTCAGCTTGTCAGTGATACCTGATCCTGACAAGGCCAAACCGCTGCAGCAACACGCTGCGCGCAGGGTGGAAAGAAACTGAACAAAGAGGAGAAATAGATCCGGAAAGGATAGCAGCGAGTAGATTTCAAAAGGGGGACAGATAAGCGTGATGGAACGTGGTAAAAATATGCATACTCAGAGACAAGAAGTGATACAGGGAAGGATAGGGACTCATGTTGATTAATTTGAATATGTTAAAGCTTTTGTCAGGTAGAATGACAGCTTGGTGGGTGATGCTGACGTCGCTGTAAGGCACACAATTCTCCACAGCACCTCACTGCATAATGAGTTTAAATTTAGATAATGAGATGCGTAAAAGTGTCAATATGTAATTAAAGAGAAAAGGGAGAGTTATACATGAGGAGCTTGATTTGGCTTATACACTAATTGACTTATTGAATGCAGCACTGCAATCTATTGAGTTTAGAAATGTAATTCAGAAGTAGTTCTTTCTGTGAGGTGCCTGACAACTAACGTTTGGAGATGATTTGAGTTGACTTTGGTAATCATAAAGGAAGTCATCAAAAAAACAGCTTATGTTAGCTTATGTACTTTATGCTTTATTTTTTTATGTTCTGTTTATTTATTGTATTGCTCACATACACTCCCACACACGGAACAGGTCTGTGTACCAAACTAAAAGGTTATTAAATTATGAAATCAGTGGAGATCTCTACCAAGCAAAAGTTATTAATCTGAGACTAATTCTACTTTTTTACTGTAAAATGTTAAAGTTCAACACTGCAACTGAGTCTTCTTTATGCATGTAGTGCCTCAAAAAGTAATAGCCGCCTCTTTCCTCTTTTTGTTCTCCTCTTTTTTTTGTGCGCTCCAAGAAGTCGACAGAACAGATGAAGAAAGTGCCGACTATCGTGCTGTCAGTGTCCTACAAAGGAGTGAAGTTCATAGACGCCACAAATAAGGTAATGCTCACAGCTGACTTCCTGTGACAATGACTGTAAATAACACATGAAAGGTCTGACTGTTGCAACGTTGTCAGAAATGGCCAGCATAGCAGTTCTGAGGTCTGCTTCGGCTGCAGCTTGACAGATTTAAAAACTAGATGGTGTAAAAATCAATAAGGTGTTAAGGAGGGCAAAACACAAACAGGCAATAATCAGTGTGGAATAGATGAGCTGAGAAAAATCAATAACAACCTACTCAGTTCATTAAATCCTTAATAGAATGTTTAAAAAGCCTATAAAAAGCTTTTGACGTTTCAATGTAAACAAAAAGTAATTTCATTAGGTTTATCATCATCTCATTCCTTTTCCATTCACAGTGACATTTGAGTGTAAAGTGCTGTGTCTGTGTGTGTGCCCAACTTATACAGAGAGAAAAAGTATTCAGCCTCTGTACAAATATTTTGTGAGGCAGTTTAAAAACCAAGTAATTCCCAGTAGGTACTGATACCTGCATGTGTCTAAAATAATCTAATCCACCTCAGGTGTGTAAAAATGAGGCACAGTGACAAACTGTGTTCAGATAATAATAAGCCGATTGCCATGTTTATTTAAGCCAGTTATGCACAAAAGCCCACGCACTGCAGAAGATGAGCATAATTTGCAGATAGAACAATTTAAGATCAGTGCTCTTCCTTAAGCAGCAAAACTACCTCAAACTGCACATAGCAAGGACCAATAAGTAATACATAAAACGATGACATGGTGACCAGCTGGTGACACTAGACACCAGGTTGTTGTGTATGTCTTTGCCTGAACTGTTAGTCAGACAAACTTTTCTTGTCTACTCATGGACAGAGCATGTGCTAATACTGCCATCAACATGGAGATCATAACTCATTTTGATTTACCAAATTAGAGACATACCCCTGTTTGTTCCTCTTATTTTTCAATGGACCTGTTGGCAAAATCTACATCAATTTATTTATTAATTTATATTTATTAAACTACAATTTTCTCTAGGTCCTCATATCCTACTTTAACTTGCATGCTGAGAAGAGAATTACCGTACTTTTCGGACGATAAGCCGCACCCACTAAATATAACCTAAAACCACTAAAGCTGTCTTCTTCAGCGTCGGAATTTAACAGCCTCAGAATTACTTCGTCACACACTTTCTCGTTTATATTCATTTATATTCGTCCATAAATTAGCCGCATCATAGTTTAATCCGCAGGGCTCAAAGCGTCAGAAAAAAGTAGCGGCTTATAGTCCGGAAATTATGGTAACTAAATTACGTATCAAAATGAAAATCATTATGTCCCTTTATTTCAGTGTAGGTTTTAATTCTTACAGTAAAGGTTTATTGGCTGTTGCAGACACTTTGAACCATGTCTGAAAAATTCTAGTGTATAATATAATCTATCTGACCTTCTTGTATATGTGTCTGTGTTTCTTGTCCATCAATACCAAAGTTTAGAAGAGAGACAGAAGGGATGGAAAAAGCACCACTTTACTCTGACCAACTTTTTGTTTTAATTTACATTCATGGCTGGAATAAATGAAAGACCTTGGTCGCACTTTCCAAAACAAAACTAATGGCTGACTGTGAGCTTTGTGTTGCTGTTCTCTTGGAAATGAAACCAGTGACCTCGGGACCACAACAAAGCCTGACACAGTCGCACAGATCCTTTCAAGGCTGATCAGTCTTTCTATTTATAATTTTATCCTTAGAGATAGTTCTGCTGCGACACCAAAGAAAAAGAATTTTTTTTTTTTACCACATTCAAAAATTCAGAGGACAGTATTGAAAAAAACAGTCAGCTGCAGTCCTATTATTAGTCTCATCTTTAAATAGTCTGTATCCTTGAGATAGACTGTCCCATACAATATGTTCAGTGGTGGCCCCATGCTGCAATGCTAGCATGTACACTATGTTAAAAGCAATAAAAAGTGTCTTAGTGCTTTGACATAGTATGCTTACATATTGTCTGATATTAAGTCAGTTGCATGATCTCTTGCTAAGCCAAACTCAGCATGGGAATGTTCTGCTTCACAATGACCACTAAATACTGATATTTAAAAAGAACTGAACGTGCTAAATGTGAATGATGTTGACTGATCAAATAGTCTGAAAAATCTTTTTTTAATAAATACTAATAGGGATATTAGTTAACTTCTTTATCTAAATAAAATAGTATTGAAATAGTAACCTTTAGTATTTCAGTTCACTTTTAATCATCTG
>JAPZDT010000015.1:11703169-11713756 GCA_029814675.1 Acanthurus coeruleus | reverse complement strand
TTAACTACAAGATCGCCCATTGTATGTGATGTGCAGCCTGGAGGGGCCTCTTTGCACTGCAACACGACCATAAATTAACCTGATACATCGTTGCTAAACTAAATCCAAAATCTTTTGTAACCAGAAAATATTGTATCAGTTTAGTTCTTGTTTTTCTACAAGAGCTTCCCTTTTTATTTGTTTTCATTTTAATGCAATTTATTTACTGCGTTTTTTTTAATTTTGGTTCAGTTTTAGTTAACGATAAATATTCTACTAGCCTAGAAATGGTGGCATTTTTTTTTAAATAATATGGGGACAGAACATCACACTTAATCCAATAAAAAAAGATAATAACTAGTGGAAATGATGCACAAAATGCAACCAAAGCTGCTGTACGAAGACGCTCTCCTCTGACGGTATTTGAAGGTGTTTCTCACCTGCTCAGTGGAGGCGGAGGGCAGCAGCGCTCGGCTGAAGGTGTCTCCTTGGTCCGATGAGAAATACATGACACGAGGGGATCTCTGGGTGCAAAACAAAGCATCACTGCATCAACACTCAGTGGTCTTTGATGTGTCTGTCATGTTAATATACGTGCGAGGAGGAGGCTCTGTGTCGACACATCCTACCGAATCCTCCATCACAGAAAAGAAGAGGAAGGCTCCGATGTAGCCGAAGCTGTAGATGTCCTCGTGGATCGTGGTGAAGGTTTTCCCCAGATCTTTTGTCCTCTTCAGCACCATATCCCCCCTCTCATCTGCCTCGACTGCGGCGATAAGAGTGAATCATCCCACCAGTACGTGAACTTGTGCAGTGTGATAAGTATGTTTACAAAACCAAAAGTCTGGCTTCTAATTTTAGACACATCTTAAGTGTAACTTTGCCTCATCACTTTCTAGAGTTAAGAAGTGGGAAGTTTTAGGGAAGTACCTTGATACTTTTTTTTTTTAAGGGGAAGTGGGAAGTTCTTCAGTGACATTCACTGTACAGATTGTAAGCCACAGAGGCAAATTTGGTCATTACGGTCTGCAAAAATTTACATTTTTTCAAATTATTTTTGAAAAAATGAGCTTTGACACAAAGCTGCAGATTATATCATAAACTGCCTGTGAGTCCCACGGAAAAAGCTTATCCTGGTTTTTATTACCACCAGTTTTATCAAATTGCCTTTTTTATTGTGCTTTATGTGTTTACAGCAATGACACTTCCTCATCTATATTCTTGATGTGTTTTCATTGTTTTTATGCTGCTTTACCGCAAAAAAAGGTTTCCTCAAAGGGGAATATACAAATCTAAAGAGCAAACAACCCCAAATTGGTGTTTACTTTTTAGATGATGTCTGATTTCCCTGATTCCTTTTGAAATATTGTACATACTAAAGCAAAAACATTACATCAGAAAACTAAACGATATTACGGAATACAGACAAACATTTGTATTACAGCCTGTCTGTGATTGAATGAACCCTTCACATCAAATCACTACATCATTTTTAAGCTCTTTGGTGTCATTAAAGTGGACGTCTTGCAGCGTCTTACCAGTGTCAACTCGACTGCAGCTGAAGAACAAATTGATTCCAGCTCCCCTGATGGAAAGAGGAAGTTAAAAAGATGTCACAACAATTTCTATGAGCTGCTTTTACACATGAGATTACTTTTCTTCTTCAGAAGAAGAAACCATTTGCAAAATACTGAAGAAAAATTTCAATACTGCATTACACAGTTTATCGGACATGTGCTTCTTGTTTAGACACACACTGGGGTTTGGCGTGTGTGGTTTTGTTTCCTGTTTATCCTCACCATGAGAAAGAATGCACTCCATCATGAACTTTTGTCCACTTAGCGCCAAAGTCCAGAGAGAGCCACAGAACGCCCTGCGAGTCAGGAGGGAACAGAGGAGTGTTTACCTTCACTTTAAGGTGTGTGGGTGTGTGTATCACGCCACATGTGTCGAAGCTTTGGATATTACTCACATCATTGGAATAAAGGAAAAAATAACAACATTTAAAGGGCAGAAAGAAAGTGTGTACGTAACTCACATCGATGCTGAGAGCCACGAGGTAATCAGGGTTGAGGAAGTGGTATGTGATTGGCTGAGCCAGGTGGAAAGGCAGCTGGATGAACTTGAAGGTCGCGCCGGCGTCCGTGGAGGTGAAGATGATCCCGCCTCGGTTGTCCACCACTGGTATGTCTGCTGTCAATATCACCTGTCAATACAGATCAATCAAAACCACACCTGATATGGACTGTTGGAATGAATTATCACAGGCTATTAAATATAAGTTAGCGAGAAGAAAATATATAAAATTGTTGTTTTACAGCTGTTTATTTTATTGTAAAAGAAGCTTTTTTTTGAAAGTGCAAAATGAATGACTTGTAGGTTTTTGTCTTGTAAAAAAAATTAACTGAAACTGGGTCAAATCTCTTTAATTCTTTTTAAATCTCCTCTCATTCAAAAGAAAACCTTCCCCGGTTCATAAATATTCCTGCTTTCATGAACAAGAAGGAACTATGTAGAAAAGAAGCTAAGTGAGGAGGATAAAGAGAGAACAAAAACCTATGAATTGTCTCAGTTTTACGATGCCGTTGCCGGTCACCGCATTTCTGTTGGTGTATTTTTGAACTTGTCAGCTAAAACACTGTGAGGACGACAGCAAAAGTGGTTTGAAAGTGAAGATGTGGTGCTGAAACATGCAACTCAGTTCCCCCACTGAAACTCCAACTGCATGACTGTGGACTTACAGAGCCGCCTGGTCCAACACTGACTCCAAACTCCTCCCTTATGAAGGTGTTGTTGATCCGGTGGGAAATATCATGGAAAGATTTTCCATAATCCGTACTGGTTGTAGAAGGAAAGATAATCCAGGTTTTACTGTATGTTCATTGAGTAGAAGTGCTGCTAATGTTGTATCAGATACTCACGCACCTTCGATAAAGTCGTGAGGAGCCGCCTTCTAGAAATGTGTCTATTGGAGCACTGAATGTTGAAAGCACCAGGACGACCTGAAAACACAGCAATGTTGTTAAAAGTTTCTATTTACTAAAAAATAACTGGTTTGGTCAGTTACAAGAGATCAATCAGGCGTCACTTCATTGGATTGTGACCTATTTTTAAGAGATAGGGGTCTTCAGGTAGATTGCTTGAGAGTTTTAATAAAAATAAGCAAGTAACAGTTTTTTTCTGTCACAATGCTTAGACACTCACTCCTGTGCCATCGCCAACCCATGTGAGAATCACATACGAGCCGTCATCACCGTTAAACCCTGTCTGAGGAAAGAGAGAAGTGGCACATATGAAAGCACCAAGTTTTTTTTTAAAAATGACTTTTAATGTTTGATTTCCAAATTAGTAATTTTGCACAGATGCTATTTAGTGTCAAAATCACTCTTAAAAACAATTTTTGGTTCAAAAAATTCCATTTTATTCTGTGTAGTTTTGCTCATTTATTCAGTCTTTAGGGAAGTACACTGTTGGATACTTTAAAACAATGCAAAAAAGGCAAATAAAAAGGAAAAATATCATTTTCTGTCTTTCCA
Organism: Acanthurus coeruleus; assembly: GCA_029814675.1. Lineage (NCBI taxonomy): Eukaryota > Metazoa > Chordata > Actinopteri > Acanthuriformes > Acanthuridae > Acanthurus > Acanthurus coeruleus. The sequence continues at coordinate 11,710,241 of JAPZDT010000015.1, read as the reverse complement.
AAGGTTCATCTGAGTTTGGAAGTAAATTATAATTTTTAACTTAAATATCAAATAAGTCTTTCAGTCTAAGATTATTTGATTTATTACATGGACTTTGCTCCTCTCAATGCACCAAACCCTTCACAGCTTTAGAACAATGTCGCAGAACTCAAACACACCTCACCTCATGTGTGTTGTCATCCAGAACCTTGTGCTCGGCGGGGGTGAGGGGGACCCTGCAGGAGGTGAAGGGAGGACCGTGAGGGGGCCTGGGGGAGCCAGAGGAGCCGCTGATGTCCCTCCGGGAGCGTGCGAGGGCTTGGTCCTGGTTTTCATCCCGCTGAGTCCGGTGGAAAGTCACCGTGCTCCCCCCTCTGCCTTCAGCACCAAGGAGAAGGACGCACACTCCGCCCAGGACCACCACAAGCCTCCAGATCATGTCCGATGGGGAAAAGTAAGGGGACCTCACAAAAATGTAGCGGTGGTCGAAATGCCCAACTACACTGACTCTGTTAATTGTGTTGCGCGGTGAAGGCAAATGGGGGTGGGACGTGCTTGAACGGGTCATTAACATAAAAAGTGCTGTGTGAAGTGGTGCGCGCTCCGCCAGCAGGTGTTTCTGCCCGCATCCAGGTGACCTGAGCTGCTGGGAGGATTTTTCATTCCAAGTTTATTTTGGAAATGCACATGGTGGCTATTTGCAACCAATTCAAGTAGGGAAAGCGTGGGATTCATAATAACTGTGAGAGTTTATGATGCATTTGATGCTCTCAGATTACTGATGTTGAAAATGAGAAAAAAAAAACACTAAAAGGTTTAAGTTTTTCCTTGTTCGGAAAATGGAAAGAAGCGTAAATGCAGCATATTAAACGGTTTTCAACCTTTATTTCTAATTGGCACAAGTGAACGCTAGAGGACGTCATGCATTCATCCATAATGCTTCCAGCTGGCTGGACGCTTCATTCCCAGCAAGTCTCCTAAAATGCCTCAGTTTTGCGCTTTTACGCACGACAACACAGTTTTTTGTTGTTTGTTTTTTGTTTTATCATGCCTGTAATTCCTGCACTTGTAATGTGTATTCCAAAGAATGCATGCAATGCAATGAATGTGAAGCGAAAAGGTTGTTACATTTGTGTTTTTCATGCACGTCTTACAAAGACACCTGAGGACACAGCAGACAGCGGTACGTGGTACGTTCACTGTCTCCGAAGACGCACAGCTGTTTTGCCGCGGGCTGATCTGGAACACTCTTCTCCTACTACTGTGGAAAATTATTAGTCTTCACTGCTCCGTGCCAAAATGCAGCAGTAGGTGGTGTAAGAGCTATTGACTCATTCAAGTAAATAACAAAAAAAAACAACAACCTTGAGTTGAAAAAGCAGCAGGAGAAAGAAGGGGACTCTTGGAGCAAGAAAGACTCACATCACCTTCTTGTGTTCCTCTTTAAACTGACTGAGGTTTCTTTTGTTCCTTCAGCTTTATGTTGATACTTTTACATTTTTCATATTTTAATCTTATCCAGATGTTTAATTTTTGAATTAATACATGATCCCCAGTTAGAGAGATAATTATAGTCCATTTGTTATATTGGTTACATGCAGTTTAGAGGAAGGAAAACCTCACATAAAATGAAAACAGGGTTAAATGAATAATGGCGAGAGTTGCATTGTAATGGCCTTGTTATGACTCATCCTAAAGACTGGTGCTTCATTGTGGGTGTGTGTAAGTACAAATGTTTCCACTGTGACCCCTGATTGTGAGGAAAGCTTCAGAGCAACTGCACTTCTTCCTTCAAGGTCAGTGGCCTTGATTGAAAGCACAATTTATCCATTCATTCTGAATTACCTGTGACCTTTCAAGGGGTATGCTTCCTATAGGTCAAGCTCAGAAATCAGTCTGTCCTCCACTTCTCATAGTACCCATATGATTTATTTTTGTACGGGTCACATATAACCGATTTGGAAAGCTCTGACAAACACTGTCACTCTGCCAATAGGGGCTTAAGCTTGGAAAATGCTTATTTATGTGCTTTTTTTTTTTTTAAACAAAGCCCAGCTGTTGGACTGGAACCAAAACAAAAGACCTACAGGTTAAGTTAATAATAAAGTAATCTAATTACAACAAAAATCAGTCGAAAACAATGGTTCCGTTAAGTCAGCAGCGTAGGGAGCGGATGAGTGGAAGTGGACTGCCTGGTCTTGTGCGTTGAGAACAAAGAGAGTGAAACACAAACAAAAGTGTGTGAGCAGGACAGGAGATGTCTAATAAACTGGCTGCTGTTTCCAGCCTTTTGGTCACAAAGCAGACAATGCTGGCCCAGGTGCATCCCACTGACTAATACTGTCTGTGGCCCTGGAGACAGAAATCCAAACTAAGACACTGAGCTAAAAAAGCAGGTCAAACGAAGCAGAGGGACCGCTGCCTTCTGAGCGGAAAGGCCCTGACAAAAGGCTGATTTCGTCATTCAGTTTGGTAAATGTGTTGTAATTTACATCGAGCAGATATGAAGCAACGTTAGCATTTGTTTTGGGTGATGCCAGCCCATGTGATGTTTAGAAGGGGAAGTTACAAATTACAAAGCTGATTTCAATTCTCAAATAAAAAGACTATATCATATACAAAACCAAGTCTGTAGGCGTCGATAAAGATTTTAAGTTCAGCTTGAAGGTTCTGTTAAAGATTTGTATGTACATGTTTATCACCTCTACTTGTTGAATGTACTCAAAGTGCAGAATTCACTCTGCCTTTTGCTTTCAGCTTTTACTAACTCATGAGAAAAGTATCTGGGTCTGATAAGAGCTGAACGGCATAATAACAGACCAAAGCAATTATCTAGAAGAGGCTATATTGCAAAAACGATCCAGTAACCAGCTCTTTGAAGAAGAAAGGATCCGTCCTCATCTGAGGTTACTTTTTTTTTTTTTCTCTTAAAGGTCTTTGTTTTTGTGTTCTGCACAGCTTGGGCTGTGTTGGAACCCGTCACACTTGAAGGCATCAAATCCCTTCGTCAGATTGCACGTCATATCATTTCAGTCGATAAAAACTTAACATGACTTGACTAGTTCATGCTCTGCGTGATGTCGTTTTCATGGAAAATTAGCCATTAGTATAAAAGAATCACATCTTCACCAAGTTCTAACTTGTTTTATAAGAGTATCTGTTAAAAAACAAAGATACCTTGCAGCTCAGTAATAATGAGAACTTTAGGCTTCGCATATTCCTACATTTATTTGGGCCTTGAAATCCATCGTGTACCTCAGAGCCCTTTTGCAATAGTGCAAAGTTTTTAAATCAAAGCTGAAGTGGTTTAAGTATTTCTCAGTAAATTTGCACAAAACTTGATACTTGGCAGTCAGCTTGCTCTCAAGGATTATCTTTCCAGTAAACAAGCAGCTTGTAACTTCTGTGTTTCTTTAAAAGAGGCTGCAGTAGACCCGAACTCATTACAACACATTATTCTTTTTATTATAAAAACATACAACTCAAATATACATACAAAAGCCTGACAAGAGGCTGAACATTCCTCATTTTTAGTGCAAGTTATCAGTAGTGCAGTTACAGTCCTCGTCAGTCGTTAACAGTCTTGCTTCTACAGTATTTGACAGCAGATGATACATCGTGCCACACACAGATACATGCTGTGGTAGAATGTTCTACTGCACAGATGTTTGGACACAGATCTCTAACTGTCTTTTGATCCATTGCCACTGTGCCCAACTCGTCCATCCAGCTGCCAGTTGTTGGGAATCGCTACCCGTGATGGGTTTTTTTTTTCTGTCCTTATGAGCCGATGTGCTTCATCACAGATGATCCTCTCTGGTGGCTGCTTGCAGGAACCTGCTTCTGCGTCTTGGCGTGTTTTTTCAGTTCTGAAATGTAGTGACGGTCTTGTTCATACATCAGACCACCGATGGAGTCTGCCAATCCAAAGAGGACTGCGAGGACACTGAGCGCCGTTCCAAGAAAGTATACCTTGAGGACTGCGGCCACCATGGTTCTTGTGACAGGACACTGGCTGCAAAAGAATATTCAGATATTTATTATCATAGATTTAGGGAGATATTTGCAAGGATTTAATGCAATATATATATATATATATATTCTCATGCACAAATAAAATTTTAGACCATTTGGGACAGTTTTAAACATCTTTGCTACACGTACATGTTCAATGAATCAGTTCAAAATGCGTTTAAGTGCCCTTGATCTGGTGGAGCAGCAAGGCCTGTGTGTGGAAAAAACCCATGAGCAAGGAAGCTATGGAGAAGTAAGCTAGAGACCACATCAACAGGAAGATAACAAGCTAATGCTGCATTTAAAGACTGTAGGAAATATCTCGTTTTAGCGATGTGCAAAAAGACAAAAAGACAAAAAGATCGGTTTTTTTTCTGGATTTATTCGAATTTTAAAGCCAAATTTAGCTGATTTTGTACTTGTCAGAAGAACGAAATAACCAAAATCTGTATATCAAAATGATGCACATGCACCTTCCAACCTGTGTTTGGCAATTTCAATACTCAGGACTTTATTATGCTTCCCCTTCTAAAGTAAAAACTACCGAAGTGTTGCAAAAGCTTTTGTAATTTTGTTATCTAGCTACGTTCCGCACCTCGCTGATGACAAATTACACTGAAACCTCGTAAAACTCTAACGCAGGCGTGTAAAGAGACGACATTGAACGCACCAGAAGAACAGTTGCAAACCACATGGCTTCAAAGAAACGTCAAAACAGAAGTCCAGACAGCGAAAATACGGCTAAATCTCGTCTTGTCATCGACTCATTGAGTAATTAAAACAGAGACGCAGTGTGTCGCTGCTGTTTGAGCCTTACTTGGAAACTCGGCTGCTCGGCGATGTCTCTCTTTGTCTTTTTTTTCTCTCCTTGGAGACTGAAGTCGTTTGCAAAAAACAAAGTCCTTGGAAATCCGCTTATATTTGTCGGTCAGTAAATACTTTTTGCCTCTTAAAAACTTAGAAACTGTTAATTCCGCTTAAGCTGAGATCGCACACATCTGCGTTCCGCCTCTCCTCGCGCTGTCTGATCTCGAGCTCATCAAGCCGAGCCGAATTATAACGCGTCACAGTGACATCACGTTGTCGGCAAAAAAAAAGCAGTTTCCTGAAAGTACAGTGTGTGACCTGAGGAGGGTTCAGGGATTTCCCATAAATCGTTAGGCTGGTTTCATACTAATTTCTTACTATTATTGGCTATTTGACCTATTAGATACAATTACTCATTGTTCCTCTCGCTTTTTTTACTGAATTGCTGTTGTAGGATACATGAAGACACACATGGAAAGGTGAGGCACATCTGATCTTGAACTGGTCTTTAAAAGTGTTTAAATATTTGAATTTATAATACTTGTTTCTCCTGTTATATTTTACATAGATGTTATTTCCAAAATGCCCATTTCTAAGCCACCAGTTCAACACAATGTCAGACATACATATTTATCTGCCCCTTTAATTTGATAAAATAACCTTTTATTGATCCCACCATGGGAAAAAAAATGTGACCACCCTAAAAGAAGTCAAGTAGCAACAGGTTACTCATTATCAGGAACAAGACTGTAGCACTGGTCCATGCTATAAACTGGAGCATTGTGTCAGCATGGTCAACACTGACTGGGAGTGTTATTTGTTTTACATGTCTTAGTCATTTACCATGTTATTAATCAGATAAACTCATGGACCTGATGACAGTACTGTGTGGAATGTAAAGGGGAATTTCACATTTTTTGTAAGTATGAAAGTGTGTTTAGGTCTTTAGGCAGTAACGTCTACTGCATATGTTACAAAAGGAGTTTAAATTCTGATATGAAGCTTAATAAATTGCTTTAAGTGATTTCTTTTGAGGTAGCTTAAGTCTAAAGACAAGTAGTTCGAAAAATGTAAAGAAAAAAACAAAAAAACAAAACTGTTTTATCATACCTCTTTGTCCTGCTCCCTATCTTGCTTACCGGTAGCTTTTAAGGCTAGAGAAACTGCTAGGCATAAGACTTTGTGGTCCAGTTGCATGATGGATAATGTATCAGGGATGATAAGTTCATGGTTTAAAGTTAAGCGGAGCCATTTTTAGAAAACTTACACATTTGTTTTTCAGTGCAGTCCCTTCCTAGTTTTATACGCTCAGGTCAGCCATCATGGGGTGTACGCAACCTTTTTTTTGCAAAAGTCGGCTAATTGGACCCTCAGAAAACAGTCTGCATACATGAGTCTAAACTTTGCCATGGATGAAAACCAAAAACGGGAACTCTGACTTTCTCATTTCAGGTGTTTGACAGGTTAGCTTTAGCTTTAGCAGTATCAGCTAACGGTCAGATCAACATCTACCTGGTAAAAATGACAAAACACGATGCAAAATTTGTAATTCTACGATAATAAAGCATGTTTGGCTTTACTCTGCCTATAGTTTGCAGAGGTTAACAGAGGTTACAAGAGGTGGAGCTGCAGTGACAACAACTTGAGGCATGCATGGAATGAAAAAATATGTTTTTAAAGCCTGAAAATAGAAACAAGGAGGTGCAGAAGTTTTCTCAGAGTTTTCTCAAACCACTTGAGCAACAATATAATGAAGGGTTATTGTGGATTTTTTTTTTTTTTTTGCCAAATGACGGGGTAAAAAAGCCAGGCTGCCTCAGTTTTAAAAGTAAGACGACAGTCTGTAAAATGGCTTTATTTCACTTCCTTATTTCCTTGGATCTGGCCATTAGACAGTGAGGTCCTTGTTTGACAGTCAGATTTCCATTTGTAGTCAAACGAAAAATGCAGACTGTTGAGCAACAAGTCTGACGAATGTTCTCATTTACTAATAGCAGAGGAGTGAGTACTCATCAGGTGAGTACTTTATTCATATTACATTTTGGGCCACAAGCACAAGTAAATCTCTGGGCTTGCTCAGACCTGTTCCTCCTCCACCACAATTTACACAGTTTCCAAACTTGTTAAAAGTCTTTTGTCAGAGAACTGATTGCATAAAGTTTATTTACATGCCAGTGGGATGCTCCAGACTTTCACCAGGAAAATTTCCCCCCATTCAGATGAATGAGTCTGGCAAAACGGCAGTGCTGGTCATTTTTATACTGGTCATGAT
>JAPZDT010000015.1:11416271-11426978 GCA_029814675.1 Acanthurus coeruleus | reverse complement strand
ATCTGCTTCTCACGTGTTAGGGAGTTGTTTAGGATAACACTAAGGTTTGTAACTGAGGGCTTATTTTGGTTACCCTGGGGGCCGAGGTCACTATTAAGGCTTGCGTAGAGGTCACAGGGTCCAAAGATTAAGATCTCAGTTTTCTGATCATTTAATTCAAAAAAGTTAGGGTCCAATTAGGATTTTATATCACTGAGACATATAAACAGGGCTTTTGGGGGGTCGTGACGTTATGTTTTACAGGCAGGAAGACTTGCAAATCATCTGCATAGCAGTGAAGGGAAATACCATGCTGTCTAAAGATGGGACCCAGGGGGAGTAGATGTAGGGTCCAAGAATGGACCCCTGGACCTTGCAGGAGAGAGGGGCTGATGGGGACCCAGCTCACTTAACTGAAAAGCTCCTGTCACTCAAGTATGACTCAAACCATTTAAGTGTGGTACTTTTCATGCCAACGCAGTGATGGAGTCGAGAAATGAGGATACTGTGATCCAGAGAATCAAATGCAGCACTCAAGTCTAAAAGCACTAAAATCGCAGAGTCCCCAGAGTTGGCAATCATTAAAAGATCATTAAAAACTTTTTAAAGTGCATTTTCAGTGCTGTAACACATCTTAAAACCAGATTTGAACATCTCAGCAATGCCATTATTACCCTAACATGTTTGGAGCTGTTGAAATAGCAACTTTTCACAAGACTTAAGAAAGGAAGGACAGTTTTGAAATAGGGTGAAGATTGGAGAAAACAGAGGGAACAAGATTTGTTTTTTAATAATAGTTTGCACCACAGCATGTTTAAAATCATTTGGAATCCCCCTGGTCAAGAGAGAACTGTTTTGATAGACAGAACAGTGGTGCACAACAGTTTCAAAAATTTCCTTAAGTAGTCAGGAGGGAATTGCTTAACATTTTTTTTTTATCTATTACTGCAATACATTTGAACTTAACCATATGTTCACAAAATACACCTTTGATTGTGGACAGAAAGAGCTAAGAATGAAAACACCAATACCAGTTTAAACAAAATCCCTGAGCTCGATGATAAGCTACACCGCTGAAAAAGTCCTTTGAAAATGCTGTTAACATGCATGCACTGTGAGCAGTCTTGCAAAATATGAGGGTGTTTTAAATAGCATTATAAAAAATGACCATAATTCAATGGCCATGACGGGTCTATCTTAATTACTTATCTGAGCCCCTTAGATTTAACCTTCTCATCATTTCTTACATTGTTCTCAAAAATCTGGGCATCACTGTCAAAGGACTCCTCTGTGCTGCTGCTGCTCCCTTCACTGTGAACACAGATTTTAAAGGAATTAGTTTCATATTAATAAAATAACAATTACAGCAGAGAGTTGTACTGTTAAAACCCTGAGGTGAAGGACATAATGCTGGTCAAAACCAGACTGCAAGTACAGAGTATCCTTTACCCGGGGTCATTATGGCTGTGCTTGGCTCTCTTTGGTAAATGTTTGCTCTCCAGATCATTGAGTCCAGACTCCTTCATGATTGCTTCATACACTATGAGAAGCAGATGGACATGACAAATCAGAGCCCCCTACTGTGCATATTCAGAAAAAAGAGTTACAGCTGAAAATGATGGGTTGGTAGTAGAAGTTGACCATTTATTAAGGCTAATATGGCAACAACAGTTTGGAGCAGGAAAAAAGCAAACTGAAAATTAAATGACCAATATCTTCCAAAAATTAACAATCCTCCATTTTTTTAGAAATAAATCAATGACTATAATGTAGTATGTTATATCAGCTATACTTGTTGGTGCATCAAGTTTAAAAGGTCGTGTTTATTTTTGTTTTATCAGAAACACAGAACACTTCTTTTTTTTTCTTGATACTTGATACTTCCCTTCAGTGAGCACATGACAATAATTCCATTTTCCCATTTTAAACTGGAGAACAGATTAACTGTTATTTAACCCTTGTCCCATATGCTCTTCCATTTGACAAGACTACAGTGGAAATTTTTAAGTTTAAATTAGTCATCTTGAAAAAACATTTAGGCAAAACTGCTGTTACAGTGGAATAAAACACCAATAAATTCTGCTGTCCTTACCTTTCTTTACTTGAATCCTAAAAGCTGCTTTGTTTCTTCTGCCATACTCCAGTCTGAGGATTTAAGATGATATGGACAACATTTATACCTAGCATATCATCACTATTGCTAACGTAGCTATTCAGGAGTTACACCTGATATTTCCCTAGTTTTGACAATCTAACCAGTAATAACACTTCAGTTTAGCCGCAAGGACTTTGACTTGCTCTTACTTGTTGTATAGTTGGTTTATATATGCTGGATTGTACTTTTATACTCTATGATCAGATGTTTTAGCTAAGAAACCTATGCGCTAACACTACACTAACTCCTAAGCCTCAGAGGTCGATGATGACACGCGACATTAAAGAAGTTATTCTACAGGCTCAGAGATCCTTCGGCCACATCAGATTTTGTCAGTAAACTCACTCAAATGTAAATATTATGATCATTTGGGACCCGTGAACATTTTTAAATAGTTATTTCACATCTCTAATTTTCTTTTTTCAGGAAAATACAGACTTTCTTTCTGCACCTTTCTAAAAATTCTGTCGATGTATTATTATTTTTAAATTTGTTTTAAAATTTGTTTTCATACAACTGTTGTGTACATGAACATTTAATATGAACCACACATTTTATGACTTTAAATTTACAGACACACAATACCAGTCACAACTTCAGAAATGCGTTTTACTCATTCTGTGTCTTTAACTCCATTATTGACTGACATGGTAGGTTTATACTGCAGACTTAGATACTATGTGTGTAAACTAAAAGTGTAAAGTACATTAACTGCTTTTATACAAGAGATTCTTCCAAGTAGCCACCTTTGCTTTAATGGCAGCTTTTTTAATGTTTTTATATTTTAATCAGCCAGCCTTTCTGTTTTTGTGGTTGGATGAAGCTGCTTTATGTTCACCAGTAACAGTAGCTAGTGTCGGCTGAGGACAGACACTAAATACAATCTGCTGCTCGGTTGCTCCGAAGCTCAGACAGCAACAACACTAAACCAAATTCAAGAGAAATATCTATCTGTCTTTTATCTACGACAACATTACTTATTTTCATCAGGTTTTGAATCAGACAGCCAGTGTGTCATCAAAAAAACATTGATTATTGAGGATGCTGTTGATGGCAACTATTCTCCCACAATGCAATGCACAAAGGACACTGAGAAACTGCTCACAGCTGGAGAGTGATTAACCTACAACCCCAATTCTGAAAAAAGTTTGGTAGCAACAGTAAAAATGGAATGTAATCATTTGCAAACAAACTCTTTTTGAAAAACTTTTTGCTCTCTCTTTGTTAAGTTTCCTTTTTTAAATGACATTCAAAGGCCCATTTTGTAAAAACATCTCTTGAAATAGGCTGTAAATGTACTCCAGAAACAGTAAATACTAGTAATAGTAGTAGACGTATAGTACATACTGCATACAGTTGATATGTTGCTTGAAAATAGGAGACTGTTGATTTTATTATAACTAGATGCATCAAGATTTTAATCAGATGCATGTAGAATAAAAAATGTAAAACATTTCATTATAGTTTTTATTTTTAAAAGGTTCATTTTTGTTTAGTTCCAGCCTTGGATTAAGGTTGTCGAAAATAATTTACCAATATAGTTTTCCCTGACCAAACTATTAGTGGTTGTCTCCTGTGCACATATGCAAATCTATGATAAATTTAATCAACAGAAAACTGCTTCTGCCTCCCCATAATTGTAAATTCCCTCCTGCAGCACATGATTTTCATGTCTGTGATGTTTAACAAAGTGCATACACACATACAGTATCTGCTGGACGGACAGGAGAAGCCCTTTTGGACAGGTTTCCATCCCTAAAATTATAATTGGATCCAAAAAGAGCCGTTGGCTTGTGTGCCGGCCAGTGCATCAGTGGCTGGGAATCCTGTTGGGGCAGAGGCAGGTAAATTTTGGACTCAACTGCACCACTGGAAGACACAGAGATGGACGTGAGCAAGTGTTACTGAGAGATAAGGACAGACAGGGGAGCTATGCAGTGTTTTTTTTAGTGAGAATGCATGAAATTAAGTGGCATGAACAATAAATGAACAATTCAGAGGAGAAGACTGACATTATAAATAGAATAAAATTAACTTTGTCTGCCAAAGCCTCGTTTTACCCCCTGACCCCAGCCCGTCAAAATAAGAGTCAGTCATCAGCTTATTTAAACGATTGTAAAGGATACCAACATTTTAAATGGGTTTAAGTCCCCTGAAACATCTATTATCTTATAGCAGAATGTCTTTAAAGACAATAGCAAGACATGTGTTCAACATAAATAAAACAGTGGTAAATCTATTAATGGATGATGTTTTTAGAAGAGGATGGATCCAAAAAGCAACCCTGCTTTGGAATTATCCAGGAAAAAATTAGTTTGGACACTTCTTATCTTAAAAAATAAAAAAAGTAAAATGAAATTCACAAGTGAGTCAGAACAGGGAGGTTTAGAAGAAAAGGAAACAACTATTTGACAATTCAGATCACTGCGACCAGTGGTGTGTTTACTGATAATACACACACAGAATATATACACACAAATCATGTCTCTGAAATCCTGAGTTCTTACCTCCTTCAAATGCGTTTGAAAGCATTTTCTTTTCTTCACTGGTTTGTGAATTATTGAGACGGGTTTCATTTCCTGCCTCAGAGAGAAAACATGCCAGGTTCATAAAGATATTTCATCTACCATTTTCTTTTTTGTTTGCAACAAATCATTGATTTTTTTTTCTCTTCTCTTTTTTTTTTCTGGCAGTCTTCTCGCCGCAGCAGTAACACATGTAAACACGTGGACAGATCACAGAAATACACCATTTGCCTAATTGAAAAAAAGGACCCTGGTGATGGGTGCTTTTCTCTTACAAATCCTCCACAACAAGGCAACATTTCATGGTTTAATTGTTGTTGACACAGTTTTGATTTGGCTGCCTCCGACGCTGTGTAAGGCGCCGAATAATCGACATTTCTAAGCAAACAATTTGCTGACAACAGCTCTCTGTAATCTGCGTGTTTCGTCTGCTGGGCGTTGTTTCAACTATGACAGCTTTACAAACAGAGAGGAGATGAAACCAGAAGGCTTTGCTTCCAACTCAAACAGACAACCACTTTTCATATGTCCCATGATCACTCTCCTTTCCTTCCTTTTTTGTTCTTTAAGTAGGCCCGGTAGCTTTTCCCTATCAGCTTTAGAGAGAGAAGCAATGAAGCAAAATAGGGACGATGGATAGTTGGCGACTGATAAAAAGACAGAGGAAGGACATTGATCTATAAGACAAAGTCGTCTCTCCCAGTCCATGAGTCAACTGACAGGACAGACAGGATTCTTAATTGCCTTTAGAGCATATTTCTCATCCCAGCCTCTGGTAATTGGACATGAACACTGGTGATAAATTACTCGGGCCATCTTTGATTTGGTGGCTCCTGACTGCTGTGTGGAACCTGGAATTAAAACTGGCATCCGGCGGGCAGGGATGCTGGCATCCGTCTGTTTTGTTTTAACCTGTCTAACTTTCAGTTCCACACATTCTAATCTATTCAATGAGCCTTGCTTTTTTAAGGAATACCTAAGTGTGAATTTGCAGTACAAAGCTAAATGATGAATAGCAAATTAATGCCTTTGGATTTTTTTTTGGGGGGGGGGTGTGTCATGCAAAATCTTCTGTGTGAATCTATCCGCAGCAGAGCAAGTCATAAAAAAGTCCTGCCATGTCTAATTGAAAAACGTGTCCTCAAGGTTGAAGCTGTTTATTATAATCATAGTTTCAATTTTAAAAGGTGCCGTTTTGTCTCGCTCTCACTGTTTCAGGGCAGTTTGCAAAAAAAATGCTTCATAAAGTTAATTTCAAGAGGAAAAACAACCAGGTTCCCATTTTGTTCACGCTACAGTTTTTTATTTTTTGATTAATTAGTTTAGTTAATTTAAGTAGTAATTTTTCTACCTTAGCGTACAAATCTCAGCAGGCAAATTACACGCCTTGTCTTCTCCTTTGGGTAAAAATCAGCACCTAAAAGAGAGAAATGTATGCTTTATATTTGTTGGTTTCTTTATCACAAACTGTCATTGCATTAACCAGCTTGACTGCCATTTTTTCTACATTTCTGTAAACTTAAAATCTGTTTTCAGAAATCTAATCATCTCCTTGTTTTCAACTTTATCTAACCGCCATTTTTTAAAAGCTTTAAGCAAGGCTCCTCAGGATGAGTGTGGTCAAAAGTAGGTGGTAAAAGTAGGTTCTGTAATTGATGTTGCTGCAGTTACCTCTGGTGACTCTGTTGCCGCTTGGTAGGCAAACTAGCAGGCAAGTCTTCAGCTTAGCTGCTTTTTGTCAAATCTGCAGCCTTGTCTCTTTTGGTAATTCTTTAAAGCTACAGTTCAGAACACAAAATTCTGCCACAGACTGCTCGTTGGATGTTTCAATCTTAATTATGTGCTTTGTTTGCCATCGTCCTCCATTTTTATTTCTAAGCTTTACTGGCTCATCATTTGTGCTGCAGTATATCAAGCTGTTAGTGAAGAATTAGTTTAAAGGAACAGGACAGGAAGAACCTTTTTATATTAAAAAAACTTAACAAAAACTTAAAATTACTTTTTTAACAGCAAAAAGGATATGATTCGAGTTGGATTTTAATAGGACTGTCAAGAGAGTGCTATATTTTTCAATGATGAGCGTCTTTAACTCTTTAACTCGTCTTTAAGTCTTTAACTTTTATATCAGCAGCCGGTGTTTGTCCATATGGTGCATAATGTGGTGATTTGTTATTTGTATTTAAGTTGTGGACTGAATTTTTTTTCACTATGGGACAAATGCAATTAAAATGTTTAGCTGTCAGGCACTGAATCAGGTTCAGTGCTTGTTGCACTGCTTTTCAGACATCTATTTCTGGAGAACATCACCGTGGGTGCATAACACACTGAGCTGTCATTCAACAGTATTCTGAACTAAAGAGATGGTTTAAAACATCTGCCATATGTCTCCAATATAAATGAAGCATCTGCCTCATTCATGTCAAAAATAACTCCAGTCACTGAATCAATTATGTTTGGTTTTTTCAAACGTAGTATATATGCCGTTGGGTTCAAATGTAAAAAAAAGTAGGAGTCCATTTCATTATGGTGACCTTGATCATTTAAAACTGCAGTAGACAGCAGTGTCAAGGTTGTATCCTAATTGGGTTCAAACCAGTATATATGAGTTTAATGGAATAAGCCTTAAACTATGTGAGTGATGATACTAGGAGGCAATAATGTGCTCTGTGTAAGATTTGGCGAAGCACAGTTGCTCTATGTTTAACAGTCATTTAATGAGGAATGCAGCGTTTATTTATATGGCAGGCAGTATTAAAGGTTTATGAGCACTTCATTACAGCCCTGTTTTTCCAAACATACCATGGTAGATATGACTGCGAAGGCTGTTGAAGACTATGACCCAGAAAACAACTTAGAACTAGTGCTACAGTATATTTAAAATGCATGCTGAACAAGTATAAAAAAGAAAAATCGCCTCGCTTTCATTTTAGAGCTATACTTAGCAAAATCATTAAAGTAATGTTACAGTACATCCTCATCAAATTTAGCTAAGTACAGCCAATAAAACACACGTTGTGTATCCACCCCCATAATCTAAAACAATCATCTTAACCATGTGTAGTTCAGAAACTGTCGATTATTATTTCTTTGCATATGCAAAAAGACTTGAGGAAGGTAGAGCTTTGGCACATATTTGCATGTTGATATTCAGAAATCCCAAGTCAAACTAGCATAAAATGAGTTCATGCCATGTAAACAAGCTTGAGTTCCTTATGGACATCACCTTTGGTTGATCCCATTCCAAAGAGTCTTGTTTTTTGTTACCTGGCGTTAGAATCACACACAAACACATTTTAGACTTGTATTCTTCAAAACAGCCCCATGAAATCTGCACTTCATGTAAATTCAGGAGTTGACCTTCTGCACAACTTTGACTTTCAGAAACTGCATGAAAAGTAAAACTAATCGATTTTCATGATAAGTGGTAGCAGTAGATTAGTAGAACTGCAAATTTGTGATAAATTTTAAAGAATTTAGAGGTGAATTTTTAACTACTTTAAACTAATGTAGGCTGATAAATATCATCTGGTCATTTAAAAATCATTACTCAAAAACTGTTCAGCTTTTTATCAAAACCTTTGTCAGAGTTTTACAGGCAAAACAAAACCTTTTCATTACTTAGAAATGCTCCCTAATACTAGACCTTACTGTCTGTCCTCGTAACAAATATTATTTAATGAGATTAAAAACTAAATTTTTTTTAAACTTATAATCAAAAAAAAATTCAACAAAAAAACTGTTTGCTTATTTTTTTATTCGGCAGATTTTTAATAGAATGCAAAGGTCCATTACGTGGAAACAAATTCAAAACACTGTTTCTGTTATGGCATACAGAGACAGAAAGAGAAGAGACTGCCCAAGACAGTATCATAACCATTATTAGAATGTAAACTTTACAGGAGTAGATAGAGAGATGATCAAATGCCACATGTTTGCATCAATGTTTACTGGTCATAAAAGTGTAACATAGTGAATAAACGACAAAACACTCCCCACAAAAAACATCTGCAAATGTCATCATCACACAGATATACATTGAAGACAAAAATAAACTCATCCTTTTTTTTTTTTTTTTTTTGTCTGTGTGGCTCCACCTACAGTATTTCTCTAAAATACATCCATTTACACTTTTCAACATATCCTCACATTTACATGTAATTTATCAGGGAAGCATTTGTTTTCAAAAAAATCAAGCGTCTCCCCTAAAGACCCAGTCCCTTCCTGTACAGAGGAAAGCAGGGATTGGGCTAGAGCATCAGAGAGCAAAGAACATGATTGGCTGAAACACATACGCAAGTATCATAATTAATATCATTCACACAGGAAGTCTGCTGAAAAGGTAACATGGCAAATAACACAGATTGGCAATAGTGCAGGCTGTTTGAGCTGGCAGTGGCCCATTAGGAAAATAAAAGATAAACGGAGAATGATTCTCGTTTGATTATTTTTTCTTATTTTAGCATAGCTAGCATGCTCTATTTGGAGCTACAGGGGCTAGCTGGAGAAACAAAGGTATTAGCAGAAGAGAAGTCAGGACCAGAGGGATGAAATGTCAAATAAAAAGTGAGTCAATGCTTGTCGTTTAGTTTTTTTTTTTGTATGTATTTTGTCTTCTGTCCAAAGCGTCACTTGCCGTCCATGTTGGTCTTTGGAATGGTGTTGATTGGATGGTCGATTTTGTGTTCTTCCATTTCTCTTTTAATTTTAACGCCTGTAACCAAACTCATCGGCATCGTCCGCACGGAAGTCTCCGTAGCGCCAAATGTTGAGCTGAATGGAAGAAAGAGACAGATTTTATTGACCATAATGAAACAAATAACCATGAAATGCAGCTATGTTTCCAATTGCTTTGAATGGGACTCAAATAACCAATCTAGTACATTACACGTTAAATGTTCAGGAGAGGGAGACAGAGTGGGAGGGAGACAGAAAGCCAACACGCTCTGTCTAGAGAGATCACTGCTTTTACAGCCGGCTGTGAAGGCGCCAGCATCATCATCATCATCACCATTTAATCCAACTCTTTGTGCTTGCCCATCCAAGCTGGAGGCCCACAATGCCTCAAATACCACCTAGTCTATTACTTCTCCTATTCCATTACATTCACATTCCCGCATCGCCTCATAAACCATCACATGGGCTTTCCAGCTAAATGTCGCCTTTATTACAATGCTGTTGGCAAAAAGAGTGTTTAGTTTGGAGCAGCATTCAGTATTGTATTGGTTATTTAAATGTGATAGAAATTGAGCAGTCTGAGGTGTGTTTTTGTGTGTGAACGACGGTATGTGTGGGATGTTTCTTTTTTGGCTTTCAGAAGCATTCACGCTCAGCTGTTAATGCTGTGATTCATAGCTAATTAGCGACTGTGCTAATTAGCACTAATTATTAGAATGAATGAATGAAGTTATATGTACGTGTTGTAGTTTCCCATCTCTCACTCCACTGCCTTTTTTTCTCCTTCTCCCTGACACCCTGAAAACATGGTAGTAACTCCAATTGTGATTATGAGTCAACTGCACCTCTGACTGGCTCATTGTCTGAGCGCGCTGTATAACTACTGGATAACTACATAAGCACGGGGGGGCCGGCTTCCTCCAGGATTTTGAGACATCATGCCTGACATTTACATGAGTAAAAACAAAATAGGATCTGAGTGTCTGTGCCGGCTTGGCAGGGCTCTTTTAAAAGGCACCTCAGATATAAACAAACAGTTCCTTGTTAAAGTCTGTAGATAAAAAAAAACAAAAACAGAAGGGATCCAGTCTTTGCCAACAAATCCAATACATTAGTCCATGTTTTTATCATGTTGTTCCTGATTTTTCTTGCCTAAAGCCCAGCTGTTCCACTGCAGATGTACATCTTTAAAAACAGGTCAAACCTGTAGTTTAGTTTGGCAACATAGTTTCCTTAAACAGCTGGGAACTGAAGGTTAGAGCAAATGTTATTTAAACAGAAGTGAATAGAGTATTTGTTAGGACTTTTTTCAGTAATGGATTGACTGTTAATGGATTCAGTAGGGAGTTTTTACAGCAGCAGCATCATGGTGAT
>JAPZDT010000015.1:11245417-11255490 GCA_029814675.1 Acanthurus coeruleus | reverse complement strand
AGAAAGAGGGAGACAGAGTGCAAGAGAAAGCGCTTTAAAACACAAACATCCTGTTAAAGATAGACTGGTAGAAGCATTGCACAGCACTCTGCTAAACAACTGGCAGGAAACACTTTGTTCTGGACACCTTTACAAGTGTAACTGCAGACAATGGCTTATTTATGTTTGGCATTTAAATGTTAGTTCTGTGAAGCAATAGCCACAAGCACAACATATACCAGGTACTGTATGAATGATCAAGGCCATAGCAATAAAATTACATTTCACAAGAGTGTAAGCCTAGTATACTGTTTTACTACAGATTTGTTCCCATGTAAGAAGCCAGAGACAAAAGCACTCAGGATTGCACATGGGGATCTGGAGAATACACAAACCTCAAAGGCATTCAGACTCTTATGGTGTTGAATACATATTTGTAACTCATCAACACAGTCCACATAAGTGCCTCTTTATGTGCCTGTGTCCTCATCAGTAAGAAGAGTAAATTGGGGTTATAATGTGACTGAGATGGAGGAGGCATCCAAACCCAGAGCCTTTAAGTAGGCCGCTTGCAAGAGACAGAGAAATCAATCGCCCAACACATGTTGCCACCCACAAATGCATTAAATGGCCTCATCATCACTCAAAGTGTGGTTCACATGTAGGCTGCGCTCGAGCTTAAGTCCTAAAAAAAATGAGATATGCAGGTCTTAGCCATGTTACAAGCACAGTTTAGACCTTGTGGGTGTTTGTATGGCTGACTGTGTGGTGATAAACAAAACAACCAAAAGTCCTCCAGTGTTATTAAAAAAAAGAGTCAAACCTTTTCCATAGCCTGTATGGCACACACAAATTCAGGTATATTACGTTCTCTGGGACGTTCATTATTCCATGAAAACAAATCAGCCACTGCATTTGCCACTGGAGAACAGAAATTAGACCAGCCCACATGCTAAATAGGCAGCCCACAACAGCAGCCAAAATACATCATATACTAATCACTGGGCTGAGTGGGAGAGCTACAGAAACATAGGGAGCAGGAGGGAGAGAGACATGGAGGGAGAGGTGTAATGAGTAAGTGGAAGGGGGAGCATGCATGCACACGGCGACATGCAGTCATGCAGGCGCATCAGCCTACACACATAACAAGGTCATTTTGTGGCCTGACCAAGTAAATAAAGTGTAAGAAAGAGAAAATGTGACAGAAGCAAATGAAAATGGCTCAGCATTTACTGGATAATTATTAGCCGGGAAGGAGAGACGAGAGAGGCAAAAGAGGACAATTCAACAGACAGCAAGAAAGACAGAAAGATGGAGCGAGCCAGAGAGACGGAGCGTAATCTCTCGGCAAACATCACAAGGGGAGAGACAAAGGAAAAAGATGGGGAATAGATAGGAAAATAGAGCAAAAAGTCTTTGCAAAGTAGTTGCCATGAGGGTCGAATGAGCAGGCAGAGAAGACAAATAGGCGGGCAGCATGACTCACTGGTCTAAATCTAATACTCTAGAGGTGGGGATCTACTGCCACCCTCTGTCCACGGTGCACATGACATCTGCAGTGGCCAGGATTCTGTCACAGCGAAAGGAGGATCTTGGCTACTGTCGGGGACAGTGTCGGTTGTCAGTTGAATCCATTAAGTTTGTTTTAACCACGGGGTCCAGCAAGGGCTTAGCTCATTACTCATGTCAGATCATCCCTCTCAAAAGCAACACCTATGGCTGTGTTTCAGTGATGCTGCCAGTGGAGATGATTTGTCACCCAAATTACAAGGTTTCAAATAAACTAGTGGTGCTTTTGATGCTATGAGAAACACCTCAGCTGGCACGTCGCCCCTGGGTGCTGCTGCAAAGACAAGTGGCTGGTGTGTATGTACTTCTTTGCGAAGATATTCTTCTGGGACAGGCACTAACAATCTAGAGAGACTTTTTGACCTCATCGCTTGACTGATTTTAACTGGGGCACGAACCAATATACCCTTTTCTCATCATCTTCCCAAAAAGTGATTTTTAATTTCTTAAAGCAGCTGTCTGACCTTGTAACCATTCTGTCTGACTTATTTTAACTGGGAAATATAATGTACTAACAGGCCCTTGTGTCATCTCTTTCCTTCTTTACCATTGTTACAGTGTATTGTTCACTCACAATTGAACCAGAGCTTCATTTGCTTTTAAGTACCAGCATATTAAAGAGCGCTTCTCTTTAAGTGTTTTTTTTCAACTCCCAACAAAAGGCCAGAAAATATATCTATACAGACAATAAGTACTGTTCAATTCAGTGGTATTATCAGAGAAGGATCATCAAGTAAATCAAGGGTCTCTTGAACTTAATAAGGATTTGCTTCCAAACAAAGCAAAGCAGAACAGCACATAAACATCAGTGCAATAAATTAGTCTGCAATAATCATCATATACATATTGTGACAGCTTCAGTCCAATAAAATATTAAATGTTATTGTCTGACTTTTTTCCTGTTGCTTAAGGATAAAATCATGGTGTCATGAATTATTTAATCTAAGAACAAACATTCGTCTTTAAATTAGGATGTCTTGAAAACGTGACCTGTTTTGCAACTGCAGCGGAACTGATAGAAATGTATAGCACAGCTCATTAGCTTACATGGTGGTAACTGTACCTGCTTCACATTAACTATCTACACCACCGCTAAGACAGTTACTCTTCAAACAATCCTCAGACATTACATTTGCACACTAGATTTGCATTTTAACTACCGTATTCTCGTGGATTTGCTCGACCTAAAAGCAACATCGGCACTGCTCCTGACAAGCCAGCGATGAGGGGCCCTGTGAAGGGGTTTACAACACGTCACCTTTTATCCATCACCTCTCCGGTTGGTGGTTACTCAGGGGAGAGGAACGTAAAGGAAAAGAAGGGAGAGGAAGACTATTGGGACGTGGCCTACATCCACTTCTCAAGTCCCAGCAGAGGTGGGAGGAGAGGGGCGAGACAGTCAAAGAGGAAGATGTGTCAGCAGGATTGACTTGTGGGGATTGGACCTGCTCTGCTCTCTCCACTCTATCCATCACTCAGATAATAAGAAGTGAAAAGTAGAGTGGACGGCAGAAGAGTGCAGTGTGTGATGATGGGATTGATGGATAGATGTGCGCCTGGGAGAGTCGGTGCATTGCAGTATTAGGTGCCGACAAATGTCACAAAAATGGAGGGGCAATGACAGGCCTGAGTAACCTTAGCCCGTCCGGCGTGTACTTAGCTCTCTAACGGCTCGAGCAGTTGCAGGGTCAGCATGACATTTTCCATCCAACTGTCTACAACTTTCAAACAAAAAGTTTTTTGGGAGTCAGATGGTGCTGACGGTATTTTGGAGTCCTTGACCCATGTCAGAACAACTTTGTAAGCTCTCTCAGACCATATTTATGTTTTTAGAAATTTTGTTTGTTTTTAACAACATAAAAGGTGGTTATATAGATTATTCTGTTACCAAGGGCGCGGGGTCCTAGGAGCTGCTGAAGGCTTTCTACTCCCAGCGCATACAGAGTAACACAGCAGCAGCTGATATGGAGCAAGACTCCTCTGAGGCTCCCTTTTTTTATAGGAGAGCAGTTGCAGGGGAAAAGAGGACAGAGACGAGTCCTACAGAGATCAAAAAGTGCACTAAGGTTTAACTTGGGGCATCAGCAGTGCGGTACCACAGCAGTTAAAAAAAAAAACCTGAAAGGATACCAGAGAGAAGACATGCATAGTCCCAAGGATCTTGATTAGGTGGGGGTTTTTTTCTCTCTTACTTTCACTTCTCATGTCCTTTCATCCTCCCTCCCCTAAGCCTCCCTACACCCCTCCACACAACCACACTTTCAATTTCTTCTTCAATCCTCTACCTCTCTCTCTCTTTTTTTTTTTTGCCATCTTCCTGCCTCTCTTTCATACACCCTCCTGAGCTCACCACCAAACATTCCCTCACTTGCCCCCACTGCCCGCATCCAACCTTCTTTCATTGAGGGGGGTTCAGAGAGATCTGAGAGCAGCTCACACTGATAATATAAATGTTTTATCCTTTCTCTAGCCTCTTTCCTCTGACTCAGGAAAAAAAATATACACATGCACATAGTTTCTTTTTTTGCGCCTTTTTTATGCATGTGCAGTTTATCAAATTCATTCTGTAAGCAAATTGTCAAAGCAACACCTTTTATGGGAGCCCTTGGGCTAGCCATGAATTTTTCAGGGTCTTAAAAGTTCAGTTCAGCAAACAGTAGACAAACTTTTCTCCATTCCTAGAGAAAAATATATCAACTGAAGCGAAGGGGAAGGGTGCAAATGGTTATCAAAATGCACACCGAGGGGACCAGATTTAAAGCAGATGTTTTAGGCTAGAGTTGCTTTACCACGTTAAAGAAACAACTCAGACACAATAATATGTCATCTCACAGTAGGACTGTATCACCAAAATGTATTAAGGAGTCCATCTCGCTTGATTTGAACTAATGATTGCTGACAACTGGGAGGGAGAGCACTACCCTTGTGCTCAATATTAAGGACAGTTCTTTTCCCCTGAGGCTCTGGCCAATAACGTCCAAAGCTAATATCTCAACTTCTTGGCTTTTGGGGGTCGTTTTGCGTTGCTGCTACAGCATACGCCAGCGATTTAGCCCTAATTTGACTGGGGAGTGCTTCAAGGTTGCTGTTAAGCATTCCTCCCAGTACTTTTAGTGGGGGATTTTTATTTTTATTTTTTTTCTTTTATATTCAGGGGAGGGGGGTAAATGAGAAAATAAGAGGTGTCAGGAGGATATTATTTGTTAGAAGTCACAAAGTGGCTCTGCTTTCACTGCAGTGCTGGGAGAAAATTGGAAATGCTGCAGGAGACATCGAGTGGGGGGAGAAAGGGAAGCGACCAGTCTCCTACATGGCAATGAAGCCAGATCTTATTCGCACTGAATAATGTCTCCATGTCATGTTGAAAGAATTATACTTTACTTCTGCTTTTTCACTGTAGCACAAAGATAAGTGAGAACTTTCAATGGAAGCCAGATGATCCAAATTGAAATACATTATGTAAAGGGCCAAAGAAAAAAGAGCCTTCAGCAACGGGTCGCAACTTGTAAAAGCCACTTCAGGATCTCACCTTGGCTACAAATTGCCTGTCCTTCTGGTCCAAGTTGGCTGTGGGTGCCACATAGTCCTTCCAGATGCGGACCTTGCGCTCTTTAGCAGATCTGGCCAAGAAAATGAAAAAAGAAAGTCACATCATAATCATTAGCAGAACTCCTCATCAGCCAAATATTAAGACATAAAGAGCCTAACCAATAGACTAAAAATTATCTATTTGGCTTGAAAATGTAAAAAAAAAAAAAAGAAACACTCATTAAAGTGAGATAAATCCAACATAATGAGCCTGTAGCCATTGCTGCAACGATTGCAGAGAATAAATTTCATTGCAGCTACATAAACTGTTCATCTTATATAGTGGTGGCATAAATTTGTATTCTGTCCAACTTACAATACCACAAAATGTGCAAGTACTTTTCTTTATTCACTGTCTTGCATCAAATCAATGATTCAAAGAACAGAATATAAAGCAAATTGGATTCTTAAACTTCTGTCTGTCACCTGTAGCTGAGTTTAAAATTTAAAGACTTTTAATAAATGTCTGAAACTTCCCCGTGTAGTTCTTAGTATTTTTTAAAACCTGTGCACTTTCCAATTGTTTTGAAATAACATCTAACCAATATAGAAAATCCAGTTGCACAAAAAGTAATATCTTCTGTGTTTCTCCAGCTGCGTACCGTTCAGCAGCTCTGAGTTTCTCGGCTCCCTGGGTGTAAACAGCCATGGACCAGTCCACACAGCGGGCAAAGCCTTCCTTCAGCAGGAGCTCTGTGATGTTGCCATTCTATCACAGAGGGAAACAAAAAACAAGAAAACATAAGACGGAAAGCCTCGATTTTAATAGCACATCCACCACTGTGTACTGCCTCCTGTGTTTTTTTTTACCGGGTGAAGGATGGTTCCCAGTATGATCTGGTTGGGGCAGCTCTCCAGGATGATCTGAACATCTCTCTGCAGAAGACGGGATTCGGTGAAGAACTTGGCCTCTGCTGCGAACGGCTCCGGCGTCTCTGTACCATCCGCTTCCCGTTTGAATGTAGGGCACTTGAGAAAAGAAAAAACAAACAATAACACAACAACACTCGTGCTTCAATCAATAGGTATTTCTGCAAGCGCTGACAAATGCGATGAAATGTGTCCAATCACCATTGCAGGTGAAGCACACATTTTGTCTGCTGCTATTCCCAACAGTTAACCAGTGCCTCCAGGAGGGTTTTTTTTTTTTTGTGCACACGGTCTTTTGATATAATCTGTTTTTCTGTGTACTGCTGTTATCCACTTTTAAACGATGTCACCTTGCTCTATGCTATCAGTATTCTCCGTAGAGTGTGGCAAAACACCAGACAGATATAAACACAACAGGCGCGACAAGCAGACAGGCCTTTGAACAACGAGACAAAGAACACCTTGAAATGAATGTAATATCTTCAAGTGGGAGATGAAAAAGATTAGTTATCTTGAGTGGCCCATTGGCAAAGCTGGGCTTGGGAAAAGAGATTGATGGGGAAATTTAGTGGAGCGGATATCACACTGGTGGAACAAACACAGACGAGAAAAGTGACAAAAATGAGCCATTACTCTTTTGACACCCTTTTTCAAATATATATATTCATAATGAGACTGGTCAGTCTACCTTAAAAAACTTTATTAATTGTTTTTCTGGCAATAAAGTGAAGAGAGACAAAAGTGGTGGAACCTGGCAAACCAACGTCATTTAATCCATGTGGTTAGTCATGTAACATCAGTTTTACAAAAACAGAAAATAAATAAATAACTAAGGTCAGCAGTTCTTATTTAACCAAGTCTGTAAGTGTAGCAAGTGAGGGATGGTTACCTTGACTCCAGACAGCATGACAGTGACCAGGTAGTGGTCTGGGAGCAGCAAGGCACGAACAACACTGCCGTCACGCACATGCTCGATGATGGCTGTGGGGAGGAAGGAGAGCAGAATGTAAAAAACGTGCGAGGGAGAGTGTCGCATTACAATGACCATACAGACATCAAGCTCTCAGAAAAGATTTGCTGGATAAATGTAGTTTGATGATTGAATGATTAGGCATCCCAGGGGAAATCAACAGCTGATGCCTTTAGGAAAACTTGCCCAAGGTATGCTGGACAAAATAAAGATCTGGATTTATTTATTTATTTATTTTCCTGGGAAGATTGTTAGAGTTTGGCTGAAGAGCTGCCCTCTGGCACTTCTTTAAGAGAAAAAAAATGTTTCTCTGACAGATTTCCTCACAGCATAAAACAGCTGCAGTCAGCTTAAATTTTGGCTAAAGCGGACCCTAAAAACAGCCAATACACTTCAGTGTTAAGCTGTTGCAATCAACACTGATGAACAGATGTGATAATAAATGTTAGAAATTTCAAACAATAGATGTGTTTTAAATACTGAGCCTTTGGACAAAAAATGGAGAAATGAATTTCAGAAAACCCTCTGAATGTTTTGATATTTTTGCCTTTTCTGCTGTTCTCTGGGAAGGCGGAAAAGACATATTTCTAGGGTGAGGCGCGATGAACCAAAACTTATATCTTGGTATTATCAGGCTGAGTGTCCCCACACAACATATATATTACTTTAAAGTTTAGATGTTGCTATATGCAACAGATCAAGGCTTGAGACGAGGTCAATTTATTTGGAAAGCTTTTGAGGTATTAAATTGTATTTTCTTCAAAATCATTTCACTCAAACGTTGCTTCTGACCTCTAGAGTACTTCAAGAAATTGGACAGGATGTCAGCCACCTGTCTGAAGGGCATTTCACGCCTCAATGATATTTTGATGATGGGTTCTCTCAGTCTCCATATATATATGCTTTCTTTCTGTGCATAACTTGTGTGCAGGTATATGCGTGTGTGCATCTGCGGAAGCACATAAGGGCAAAATTGGTATTCTGATTTTCAACAGCAGCAACTAAAAGCACATTTAAGAAGGGGTTTCGGCAGGATTGCTGCCTCCACTTTTAAAACAACCCCGGCTGTCTCTCACAAATGATAAGAATGAGAAATAAAAGAATGAAACAGCCTTCCCCTGTTCATTTTCCCATTCAATTAAAGGGTAGTGAAATGAGCTGAGCCACTGTTAACAGCAGTCGTCTGGAAATGAATTGAGTGGCACATTACTGCTCGGGTAGGGTCAGAGATGAGAGACTAGAGAAATGAGCTGGTGAAGGGCAATATAATGTGTGCCATTACATGCCCTGAAGTGGATATTTAGAACAAAATGCAACCAAGATGGTAGATTCTGAAACAGCCCGCAAATGTGGCTTTTATGGGAAAATAGAGGCTTATGTAACAGTGTGCGCTCTTAAATACCATTTGTCTTTGTTTCCTTGGCCAAGTTTTCAATCTGTGAGTGTGTCAGTGTGCGTGCCTCTCCAAAAACTCATTACCGTTGATAGGTTTCTGGTGGAGGGAGTCAACAAAGTTGCGGGGATTCTCTATGGTGTACTTCATGTCACGGATGGTGTGCGTGCCTCCACCCTCACTCCACTGTCCCTTCTTGGAAGCCTTAGACTGGTCCTCCAATTCACAGAGTCTGGCCTGCTCTGGACTGGACACACACATCATAAGGAAAGGTTAAGACACAATAAAAGACCAACAAAACACATTTAAAAATTTGAACCAGCAATGTATTGCTCACTGTATGTAGTTACCAGAACTTAGATGTACAGCTAAATGTTTGACTTAAATCTGTTTGAGTTATTTGCTGTTATTCAACCAGCAAGTGGGAAAAATAAATAGAAAAAATGTCATGAATGGTTTCCCTTGCTCTCCATGCAATCTCATTTACAAGAAATGGACACTGAACATCTTAAGATGCAGGGTCCCTTTCATCCAGTTTAATTTCAACAGATTTAGACATTTAAAAATTATTTTTTTCTGCATAAAATAAGAAACCAACATGAAATCTTCCCAGCACCTTTATTACATTCACTTTAATGAGTTAGCTAAGTAGTGTGAAACCAGATCTAACTGGTATTAAAGCTTTCACGGATGGCTTCCTAGCAGCTTTGAAAACCAAAAATGCTTTTGAAGAACATAGCTGCCCTAGAGCTAACTAGGTTACAAACACATCTATAAAGATTAGAGGGTTTTTGAGCGCAGTAAAAGTCATTTGACAACCTGACTGGATAATATATATAATAAATAATAACACTGTTAGCTCAGCCTGTTGATAAGTTCAATTAATTTCACACCACACAGAAAGGAAAAGTCGGCGTACCTAATGAGTAGAAAATTTTTGATTGCGGAGCCGTACCCCTTGTTAACTCTAACACGTTCTAATTGCTTTTATCCAGGCTGTGTTAAAACATGGGCTTCCCAAAGCCTCGTCCCAACAGGCAAACATTAGCACTACAAGAGCGCCAATTACATCTTGTGTTCAGTGCGAAAGGTCTTTAACTCTTATCATCAAAAACTAAACTGTCATTGGTTGGTAACTTCAACACATACGAACAACTGCTCATTAAAAGCAAAGAACTGTATGAGTGAGAGTTTGGTGAGACTCCAGTTTTGTTGAAATATGCTGCATAAAGTGCTGCTTCAGACAAACTCAACTGTTTTAGCAACAACCGGCTGATGACCAGATTATAACTGCATGTATTTGAGCATTTTGTGAAGACACAATAACAGTGTTTGACAGCTCCTTCAAAGGCAACCACGCAGCTGGCTACAAGCGCCAAAATTAATTCCACACTGGCTCTCTAAATCGTGCAGCCTAATGCTTTTTGAGGGCCCTTGTACAACTTTAATTAGTCATTACTTCAAATGGCCAACGGGCCTCTGTTTTTCAAAGAAGTAAAGGCTGCCCGATTGACATGGGAGTAGCGATAATGACTAGAGCTCGGAGAGGCAACAAAGTCGGTCTCAATTAAAATGCCACACACATAAACACATATGTAGCCTGTTTGGGCTTTTGGACTCATGCCTTAAAGCCAGCGAGTTCACTGGCTACAATACCAGCTTCAAATTAAATCTAAACAGTTTTTTGCTTACTGAGCATCAACA
>JAPZDT010000015.1:11034194-11049235 GCA_029814675.1 Acanthurus coeruleus | reverse complement strand
AATACTATAAAATCTTTGAGACTTGAAGCAGTTGAAAATGACAGCATGCTCTAAATAAGTGAGCAAATGCTATTTGAGGAGGGAAACCTCCAACACAATCTATCTGCAACAGAGTGTTAGACGGCATGGTGTCAAGCACTGGCCTAACATGGGAAAAAAAGTTACATAATATCTGGAATCCAGAAACAAGGTGCATGCATGAAGATACAGTCAAGCCCTCTCTATTAGTCATTCAACAGAATGTACTAAGGCATGCATGCACACCAGATATCAACTGATTAATCAATGGACTGACAACAGAAACAAAAAGAAAATACAGTCACCAAAGTTAAGGTTAAACATGAACACATGAAAGACAGAAACATGCAGACATTCAATAAATACACATAAGCTAAACGTTTTACACAATACTAAATGCAAGCAAGACAAACCATAACCAAACACCCTCAAGAATGAAACATCAAGTAGTGAAAGTGTGACAATGTGACAAGTCTGTTTTTTACCTTCACTATCTGACATGGTGCCCTGAAGGTCATCCAGCAGCACATAACCCCTACCCCTGGTTGGCTCTTCTCTGATATGCTGCTGCTGCTGGGAGTCCTGCAAGGACAGGCAGGAACCAAACTGGTCCCTTGAATCAGCTGAGATAGGCGGCAGAGGTCCTGCTGATGCACGGGCCATGCCCATAGGCTGCCCCACAGGGCTCAATGGACTCTCCTCCTCTGAGTTCTGGGCCACTATGGGTATTCGACCACGCCCACTTTGCACAATGGGCAGGCTAGTGGGTTTAGTGCGACCAGAAGGTGTTTGATAGCTTGGTCCATCTCCAGATGATTCACCATCTCCTTTAAGCCTTAGTGAGGAGCTGGAAGGGTCTCTTTTAATTGACAAGTCAAGGCCATAGCAAGATGTGGGCCTGGACGAGGGTCTTGATCGACTACCACTGGGATAGGCGGAGTCCAAACCTAAGCTCTGGCCTAAGTTAAGTGACCCAGCCAAGTTTGCACCCAAGGTTGACCCAAGGTACTTCTGCTGCTCTGCAATATTCTTACGAAGACCAAAGGTAATCTCATCTTGTGAGAGGCGGCTGGTTCTTGGGGTTGCACTGGTGGACCCAAGATAGCTGGTATAGTCTGTCTCCAAACCTCTGCTGTCTGTAATAGAGGAATACTTGGAGGAGATCTTAGGATCTAACAATGGAGTCTTGTGTTTTTGGTACAACATGGATGCTGGGAGTTGTTTAGCTGCCTGCTTCTCTAAAGTAAGCCGACTGATGCTGTACTTATCTGACTTTGGATAGTGTCTTTGGGAGTAACCAGAGATGCTGGAGCTTGGGGTGTAGTAGTGCTGGGAGAGACCTGTCAGTTGTTCTAAGCTCTCTGTTCCACCAGTACTTCTTCTAAACTCTTGCTTGAGTTGCTGTTTCAGGAGTTTCAGTTCGTAAGGTTCCTCCATTGTATCCTCTTCATCTGGGGTCTTTCCAAACGTATGGAGCCTAGAGGTGGATCCCAGATAGTCAGTGGACCCAAGATCTGCAGCACTCCTGCGCAGCAGCTTCTCTGCCTTAGCTAGCTCCCTCTCAGCCAGGCTATAAGATGAAGAGAGACTTGTAGAGCCCTTGGCCAATTCTGCAGCATCTTCCAGCAACATGTAACTCCGAGGTGTATGGTGATCTACATCCGTATAATAGGAGTCAGAGACAGCTGATATAGGACTGCGAGCCATACTTCCCACCTCCAAGGCTCTGAGATCAAGGTGATTGCCATATTTGTCATACTTGACTCCAAGGTAAGGTGATGATGAGGGATCTGGCTGGCGGCTAATGACATCATATTTAGTTGCATCCAGCTCTGATAGGAGGGCAGCTTGTCTGGCAGCTTTTTGCTGCAGCAGGAGCATCTGGTGGTAGCTCTGCTGCTGGGAACTAGTCAGCGAGGGGACAGAGGAGTAAATAGAATGAGACTGGTAGGACTGGGGCGTCTGGTAAAGAGACTGCTGGTATTGGCTTTGAGGGTATTGGTACTGGGAGTATTTTCCATACTCATGCTTAGTCTGAGGTGGGACAAAGTCATCCAGTTCTGACTGGGGTGCTGTCCTGGGACGCTCAAGACCATGACCTTCAATCTCCTCATCTTCAACACCTCCATGCCCACCTCTAGTCTCTCGTATGTTACTTACCTCACTGTCTGACATGTAGTCTCTGTCCTCAGCAACGCTCTGTAAGTAGGCCCTCTCCCTCTTCTCACTCTCCTTCAAGAGCACATCTTTTCTACGATTGATGCCCATCTCCAAGTACCTTAGCTTGGCATCAATCTCTTTCTCCTCCTCATCTAGCTCTGCTTGTCTTTTGCGAAGCTTAGAAGACTCACGCTCCACCAGATCTAGCTCACGATCAATGTCTTGCAGGATCTTGGCACGTGCCATATTGGAATTGCGGCACATTCTTCGGCGGGCAGAACCAGTGCTGTATGCTGTTTGGCCACTTGTTGTTGACTCATCCTCTGATGGTGGGTTTGGGAGAGTCCTTTTCACCTTCTTTTGAGTGCCTGTTGGTGTGCCACCTGAGCCTTTTCCCTGTATGAAAATGAAACATGGTTATGACTTTATGTAAACCATATTAATCAGAAAATGCTAATTTATAAAACTTTCAATTTTGCATGCTTTCTGTTGTCAAATAAAAAAATTGAAGCAGGAAACAATTCTAGTCAGTCTATAGTGTTAATACAAAGTAGTGACAATAAATTAAGACATGTATTGTACTTAAGGGACTTTAAATGTATGAATCGCTGTTTGAAAACACAATTTATTGATAACATTTAGTGTGTCAAAATAAGATATGTATTTCTGCCCATAAATTTTACCCACCACTCACTAAACTGTACACTCCTACTGTAAGCTTGGTCTCAAAATAAGTAATTTATTCACACTGAGCCTCTATAGATCTCTGGAAGCTCAATATTTTAATGCAAGCTCAGCTTATTTCTCATCCTTTTATGTATGTATGAGATTCTCAAGAGTGAATTGCTCAGGCAGAAAACTGACTTTCATACCCTGAAGGCCAGAAAAAACACAGAATGCCCAAGTGAGTGTGCGCATAACCTATTCAGTTGTTTCTTTAATTTCCTTGTGTGCATGTTTTCATATGTACTTCTCCATTAAAATTAAATTAGAGCTTTGCACATTTTTGACTGTTTTCATTAAAACAAAATGCAGCATTTTCCAAAGAAATGCACAGTGTAATTCTTGATATTGAATAGAGCAGAACTTAAACTTTTAACTTTGCACTGAATAACTCTGCTAATGTTGCTATCGTCAGCATATGAGAACAGGTAGGCTGACATCCCTTGGGCTACGCTTGGGTTACACTGGCACATCGGTGTGCAAGATAAAAACAGTAGACCTGTATAACATTAAGTTCAGTGAGTGGAGTATATCTATATAACTAGATTTACTTGTGTTGAGGCTCAGCAAAATATTATATTATTACACAAAGAAAGTTTTCTATTACATCTACATTCTATTCAGTCAATCAAATTGATGCTTTAATAAGTCTTCCTCTGCATTTGACCTATCCAGCTGTTAAGGAGCATTAAGCAAAAAGGCAGAATTTTTCTCAGTAACTAACATGCATGTCATACAGTAATGAGTGCAAGCTTTCTCATGCAAACATGGAGAAAACATGCAAACTCTTGCTGTGAGGCGGAAGTGCCAGCTACTGAGCCATCAAGTCACTTGCACCACATGAGAATGACATGTCAAGAAGATGATTTTGTTGGTGTTGCAGGAAACACGATTAACAGTTATTTTTACATGGAGCAGTAGTTCTTGCTCTGTATAAATTCACAGATATTATTTAGAAAAACTGATTTTATCCTTTGTGTTTATTCTTTTGTCCCTTGTTTGCAAAGGAAATGTATTTAGTCTTTTGAGAGAGAAACTATTAAATTCTGAATTTACAAGTGGATCTCATTAATTTATATGACTAGCCAGAGAAGAAACAACTTAAAGCTAAGTACCACAGTGAATCAAGGCTTAAAAAAAACTTTCATCAGTGGAGCTATGACCACGATATTTTATCAAGAAATTGAAAGTTGTATGTCTCTCTAAAATTTGCACATTATTGACCAAAAGACTAAAAGAAAAGTTTAAGCACAAATAAAATCCTCACCTTCTTTCAGGTAATATAAACAAACTCATGTGTTTTGTCAGTAACTATGTTCTATTTTTATGTTTAACCACATTAAACTCATAATTTCAGTACTCACAGTATAGCCATCACCATACTGGGTTCCAGATGCTGCCCTTTCTTCTCCTGTTGGACTCATCGGCTTAGGGTCGGACATGGATCTCTGCATGGCTTTTGGACCCCTGGGACTCCCTGGGGAGGCTTTTGATGGATCCTCACTTCCTCTGAGCTTTTGTGGGCTTGTATCCCCCAGTGATTTATCATAGGATACAAACTCAAGGGATTTGCTAGGGGATATACAGGGAGATATTGGGGAATAGAGCACTTTAGGAGATTTAGGAGGGGCTTGAAGCGTAGAGGAATCAACTTTGAGGTTAGGAGACTGGCCTATTTCTAAGGGGTTAGGTCGTTTCTTTGGTGAGGTCCTCTCAGAGTCAGACAGCTCCATCCTTGTGTCCATTCTAATGTTTCCATCTGTATCTGTCTGTATTGAAATTTCAGTGTGGGCTTGAAGAGACATCTCTGACTGCCCACCCCTATCACCTCTGGCAGTGCGTGGCCGGCTTTGTAGGCTTCTGGTTTTAGCCTCCCATTCATCTTGATCCTCATCATCAGTCTGCACACAACTGTCGACACTCTTTTTAGCATTTCTCTTTTTTCTCCCTGCCGTATATGCTTTGCTGACTGTTTCATCCTCTTCATCCGTCTGACATCCACTATCCGTGATCTTTCGGGACAGCACTGTGCCATCAGGTCCCAAGACAATTGCCTCCTGCACACCGTGTCCTGGTATGTCCCCACCTGGATACATCTGACGAAACTTTTGCTCTTCCAGTTGAAGGCGCAGTTGCTCTTGGAGTCTCTGAATCTGCTCAAGCTGCTGCTGTTGCTGGGCATAAGTTTCTTTTTGCATCATAAGGTGAGCCTGTCTCTCCTCTTCTTGTTGGGTCAGGATTTGCTGCTTCATAGCCTGTAGCTCCTCCAGTTCCTTTTGTACTAGGAGCTGTTCCTGCTCACGGAATCGCTGTATCTCATGGCGCTCCCACTCTAACTCCTCAGCCAAACGCTGCTGCTTGAGTTTCTCCATCTCTAGCCTCTCTCTCTCTGCCTGATACTGGTCATCCCCAGGAACCATGGGTGAAGACAGAGCCTCAAGTGAAGCAGCTATGGCCTCCAGGGATGCATCGGTGTAGGTGTCGAGGGATAAAGAGGTTGTCACTTTAGAGACAGCATGGGCAGCAGTAGTGGTATCCCCTCTAGAGATCTCTAGATTGAGTGGGGCATCACCTTGCTCTTCAGTAACAGGAGTGGAGAGGGTGGACAGGAAACTATGGGATCGTGTAAGTGGCAAGTTCTGGAGGTTGGACAGAGATGGCATGGTGTCGCTGGTATGCATACCTGATAGGGTGTTGTATGATGTACTAAAGATGGATCCTGGTTGGGTGGTAATGGCATACGTAGATGGTATTGGTGCTGCAACAGAGGAATAGACCACACCATTTGATGACCTCAAAACACTGCTTGTGCCAAAGAGAGTACCAGCAGCACTTGTGACTCCTCTGGCTTGGGAATAGGGAGGAATTGTCATCCCTGCGTAAGCCCCTTTCTTGGAGTAGTCAACAGCTTCACCTGTCAAAAGTCATAAAATATTAGTTGAGTCCATAAAATGCAGGCTTATTTAATTTGGAAGAAAGCCATGCCTTATACGTAGTATGAAAAACTATGGAAAAGAGAAAAAAAAACTCCAATATTGAGAAGTGCAACAGCATAAACATGGTGTACAGTAATAGCATGCAGGCACATGCAAAAATGTAACGACGAATGAAAAAAAAAATGAAGTGTCCATGCAAAACAAAAAGAAAAGCAAAATCAAACCAAAAAATTTCCACGTTAGCCATGAATGAGTGGAAGAAGTTCAAAGTGACATTTAAGGGACAGGTCTGCAATGTCACTGCACTGACCTGCATCAGAAATCTTTGTAGAGGTAAGATCTACTGCACCCTCTGTAGTGCCACTGAAATTATAGCTGTTCTTACTCTTGTAAAAGAAAAGACCAGCTTCTGCAAGATTAGTGTCCGACATTGATGGTTTAATACCACCAAACCCTCTCATGCCATAAGGTGATCGGTCATACTGGTAATGGTCATCACGATATCCAAATCGGTCCTCAGGTAGAGGTGTGGTAGGTTGCTGAGTAGTGCAGACTCCTGCAAATGGGAGCTTGTACACAACATCACAGCATACAGCTCTTTTCCCTGCAGTCAGGTCTACTGGTTTGCCATCATCATCTGTGATTACAGCAGTGGCCACTTCGGCAGAAGCAGCATCCATTGATACCACAGTGTTGTATGTTTTTGTTGTGCTGAGGTCAACAGCTCCTGCCACTGTTGCTGTTCCTGTAGTTAATCCATTAGCAACACAATTTGCAATGGAAGTGGGTGCGATAGTGACAGGGACGTTCTGGAATGTTCCTCCACCTGTGCTTGATCCAACTGAGAGGTTAATAGGAATCTCTGTACCAGCATTAGTAGAGGGCTGAGAATCAATTGGCCGATAGATAATCTGAGACACAGGCTCAAATGCTTTGTTTTTTGTTAGCTGAAGGGGCACCGAGGATGCTTGAGAGAGGTCTATGTTGTCATTTTGCTGGATTGTGGCAGCACAGGTCACAATGGTGATGCTATCAGTCACTATTGAGACAGTTGATGATTCAGTACTGAGATTTACCACAGGTGACTGCACTGCACTGTTCTGACGACTAACTTCTGCTGCTAAGGACTGACGTCTTGAGTCGGGGCCAGCAGATAGATCCACTCCTTTCATGTCTGATTCTGTGTCTACCTTAACAGTCCTAAGATCCACCACCTCAGAGGGTTGGAAAGCCTGTCCATTTTGTGCTGGCAATTGGGGCTTAGGTTTCTCCATCGAGATTGGGACACCATTTGCCCTAGGGGCTGGCACTGGTGGTGGAGTTCTTTCATGAACAACAGAGACCATGGTCCTTTGGACTTCTGTAGTGACCACTTGAGAGATGAGATTAGGCATAACCAGAGGTGGCTGTGCTGAGGCAGATATAGCCTCAATAATGTGACAAGAACTAGATACATGTTTTTCTGGGCCACAAATTTCTTGACTTTCAATAGATTCTGTAACACGCGTGTATGCCAGAGGCACCCTGGTTGTTTGATGAGGGGTTGGTTGTGGATGCTGTTGTGAATGCTGTTGTGAATATGATTGAGGTTGAGGCTGTGGCTGGTGATAATTTTGGGGCTGAGCTTGGCGTGAAGGAGATGCTGGGCCAGGGCTCGAGGGGGCTTGAGTTGAGACACTATCCACTGGAGAGCTGGGTTGAGATGGCAGTGTGATAACCACATATGTGTCACGAAGATTGCTGGCAAATCTCGGTGAAGAAGGAGACTTTGGTGAGGGTTGGAACGACTTGCTCTCAGAAGACGGGCTCAGATTCATGGCTATGTCAGCAGGACCAGTGGGAAGTACGGTTGGTCTTGGTGGATGTGGGGCATGAGCAGGCGAGGGGGGCTGTGAACCAGGCTTTGGTGCGATTGGTGGTTTGATACCATGTCCTGGTCGGCTATCACCCATCCCAGCAGGAATAGATGGCTTTGGAGGAACAGGAGGGGGAACGTGAGGTTTGTACATTTGTGTAACTGCTTGTCTTGTTGGTGGTCCCTGGCCTGCAGTCATAGCAACTGTCTCTGGCCTAACTGGAGTTGCTGAAGCCTGAGGTGGAAGTGGAACTGGAGCTTTCCTGGGAAAAACAGTAGGTTTTGGTGGGGTGGGAGGAGGCAGTGGTTGTGCAACAGGTTCCTCTGCTTTTTCCTGAGAATTAGCCCTACGCATGACGCTTGGCTTAGGGGGTACTGGTGGGGCAGTTGACACCACACTGGGAATACTAGGTGTGTACTGAGGGACTGTGGGCAAGGGTGACACTGTGGCAATCACATGGGCTGATGTTTTTGGGAGCGCACTGGATAAGTCAACAACATCAGCCTGGGATGCTGTGATTGTGGTGTGTGGTTGTGCATCTGATGTGGATGAGGGAGACTCAGAGAAGACTGTCACCGGCTCACTTTGTGCCACTGTTTTTGTTTCTGATTCTGCAGTTTTCTCCTCTTCTTTTTTTATGATACTCTCATCATCGGAGGATAATTCTCCTGAAGAGCACTGTGTCACCTTTAAGTCTGGGATGGGGTGGAGTGCCCTTCTAGATGCAGTGTCTTCCACTTCTGGCTCTGGCTGCGTTGGGCTTGTTCCAGGAGTCAGTCTTTTCATTAGCTCTTCATAGGCAGATTCAGCATCCAGCAATGGCTTTCCGTCTTTGCCTATTGTTACTGTACTGCTTTTGGAGTAGGTATTCTCAGCAGGTTGCAACACAATTTCTGGGTTAGTGCTCTCCTTTTTTGGCTGCATATTTTGATATTCCTGCTCCAGCTGCATGAATTCTTTCCTCTTCTTTACCATGTCTTCATACACTTCATCAGGTGATCTCAGTTTTCTGGGCTGAGCAGGAACAGTAATCTTATCTGAATCTCCCAGATCAGCTGTTGATTCATCAATAAGAGATGCATAGGCATAATCTTCAATGAGCATACCTCCATAAATTGATTCTTTTCCTGGCTGAATCTCAATTTTGTCAGCTGTTGGAGATGTAGCCCTCAGCATTATTTCCTCATAAGCCTCATCAGCAGATTTGAGAACTTTTTGCTGTTGTTTATCAGTTGTTTGATCATCGGTTGGGGAGTGAAGAGATACTGATATAGGCAGTTGATATGTTTTCTGAACTGCTGCAATCTTTGCCGCATGGATTTCAAACCCTTCAGGATCTGATTCAATACTAGGGGAAAAATCAGAGCAGGATGATCGTCTGATCTCCTCCATTTCAGCTTCTTGCCTCAGTTCTTCCGTTGGTGAAGCATCCTCAATAGGAGAAAGATTGCTTGGCGGCGTCTTCGGACGTTCTCGTCTCCTCTGGGCTCGAATCTCTTCTTTGTCTTTCTTTGATTTTTTCCCTGAGCCTTTCTGCTTTTCTTGCTCTTTGAGGAGCTCCTCTTCTTCCCTCAACTCTTCCTCCTCAGAGGAGTCTTCAATAGTTGGCAGCATTTGACCAGGTTGTCTGTGTTTGGCTTTCCTTTGTTGTTTACCCTCACCAGATCGGATGTTACTGGGACTACTACTGTCACTGTCTTCATCTAGCGATGAGAGGGATGTTGGAGATGTCCCAGGAGTGAAGCTGGATGCATGTAGACTAGAGGACCCCTCGCCTCTGGACCGATCATCTGGAGAGTCTGTAAGACTCTCCATTTCAGGCTCTCCATCATCATTAGGTATACGTACAGGGCTGCTCGTTGTATTCAGCTCCATAGTTTGGAATTTGCGAACTGCAGTACCACTCTCATGCTTCTCTTCTTTTAGTTCCTCTTTTGGCTGCTCTTTATCTTTATCAGGTTGATCCAATGAGCCCCTGATTTGCTTATCTTCCTCATCATCTGGACTTATAGTGCTTTTCTTGGTAAGTCGCCTGGCTTTTCCTGATGTGCTCCTCTCGACAGCATCCTTTTTCTTCTGTTCCATTTGTTTCTTCTCATCCTCTCTAATCGCTCGTCGGATTTGATTTTCCTCATCAGATGGGGAAGCATCCTCATTCTCACTCATTTCCATTATCTGTTTTCGAATAAAGTCCTCATCCTCCCCCGACATTGGGCTTTCCTTTCCAAAGCTTTCACTGCTATCATCAAGAGAATCTGCTCTGACATCCATGGGCACAAGAAGCTTTTTCTTTAAGGTACCTTGGGCATTCTTCTCAGAAAGTTCTCTGTCATCCTCTGAGCTCGGCGAGTCGGGTGAGAGAGGAAGCACCTCCAATTTACGTCTGGTTTTTAGAGTGTCTGTTAGTTTTTCCTCATCTTTTGGTTGTGTGCTTGCCTGGGCCTCAAGAATGGGAAGGACTGTGCTTTCCAGCTTGGCAAGGTCTGATGGGCTGGTGGGACTGCCTTCCTTGACATCCTTGGCTGTTTCTTTTTCACCAGGCTCTTTCAAAGTCTCCACTGTTTTCATCTGTTGGTTTAAAAAAAGACATGATTAATGTTCTTCTCCATAAAATATATTAAAAGATATTTCCATAAAACATGAATGAATATGAACTAGAAGTTTTTAGTTTTTTATATATGTACAATGTTTACATAAAGAAATTCTTGATCAGTAGCAAATGGAAATTAAATAAGATTCTCTAGAATTTTATGAATAAGTTATGCAAAAAACGAACTGATTATATGTAACTAATTATAATAAAAAATAAAAACAATGTCATGATCATGTGACAGCAAAAAAAGCCCCCATTTGAAAATGTTATACATTCAGTCAGTGATAAAATATATTTTTCTTTGTATTGTTGTGTTTAGATATTGATTCTTGATACAGAGCAAACATTTCCATTTGCCATAACAACATATACAACAGTAAATACATTTTTACACATAGCAGAAATAAAAGTGTAGAACTTAAAGTGCGAAGATAATTGTATTATCTACCACTACTTATGCTAAATTCTATGGTCACCTCAGTGACTGCATCATGATCACTCAGCTTTCCCACAGGCTGAGCTTTAGTCTCCTCTGACTCCTCCACGTCTGTGTTCTCCTTTACGCCTTTGTCCTGCTCTGTAACTACAGAGGCTGGGATTTCAGGTTCTGCTACTGGGACTGAAGCTAATGATACAGACACACCTCTGTTTTCAGAAGCTGCCTCTGATACTTCATCCTTCTCTGATGTTGTGTTCTTGCCTACATCAATCTGCGCAGTGCAATCTTTGTCACACACTGCGCTTGTCTCTGATACTGAAATAGGTTCCTGGATGTTGCCAGCTAAAGGTTTTTCTGCCTCCTCTTTGATTAGCACGTTGTGCTCTGAGACTTTCTCAAGCTGTTTTTCATCATTGCCTGTCAGAGCTAACGTCTCTCCCTCTATTTCATGTTGATTTTCAGCAGTGCTGTTTGTCTCCTGTGAACTAGTTTCTTTCTCATCCTGAATGAGTCTCTCCTCGCAAGCTTTATCTCTGACTTGTGTCTCACTAATGACACCTGAGGATAACACTGTCTCCACACTTTGCACTGGCTTCTTGTCAGTGACTTTTTCTTCAGATGTGACCAC
Organism: Acanthurus coeruleus; assembly: GCA_029814675.1. Lineage (NCBI taxonomy): Eukaryota > Metazoa > Chordata > Actinopteri > Acanthuriformes > Acanthuridae > Acanthurus > Acanthurus coeruleus. The sequence continues at coordinate 11,037,882 of JAPZDT010000015.1, read as the reverse complement.
TGTATTTTCTGATGTATCATCTGCCTTTAAAATTGTGTCTGTAGGTGTCTGCTTTTCTTCTTTCTGGGCTGCACTCTCTGCCTCGACCATAGGCTTTTCTTTGTCCTCTGATTTCTCTGACAATGATACCGTCTCAACGAGGCTTCCTTCAGCAGGTGACAGCTCGCATTTTGATTCTGGTTCTGTCTCTTTTTGCATCAGTATCTCTTCTTTTGGGATTTCTTTAGCAACAGTGGGAGCTAGCTCTCTTTCTGTTTCTGACTGTCCTTTTTCTATTACAGGGCAATTATTCGCTGTATCCGTAGAGACGGGCTCGGGACTTGATTCAGCTTTATTAACCTTCTCCTCAAGAAGTTTCTTATCATTTGCATTTTCAACTGTTTTCTTTTCAGGTGCTTCTTCTTCAGAGGCTTTCCCTTCATCAGCCTTTACCTCAATAGCCCTCTCTGCAGCTGCATTATTCAGAACTCCTTCTTCTTCAAAGGCTTTAGCATTAGATGATTTATTCTCAAATCCTGCCTCCTCAATAGCCCTCTGCTCAACTGTCTCTTTTTCAACAGCCTTCACCTCAGCATTTTTTTCTTCAGCAGTGTCCTTTGTTTTTATCTCGCCTGATGTTTCCACATCAGCCCTCTCAGGTATATTCTGCTTAGATATCTCCTCTTCAGCAGCAACTTTTTCTAAAACTTTATTTTCAACTGGCTTCTCTGCTATTTCTTTCTCCACAGCTTTGGTTTCATCCTCGACTACAGCATCTGGAGGCGATTTATCTGCTGAGTTGGGTGCAGAAGGCCCCTCCTCTTTTTCTATGGGTTTGTTTTCCACTATATTAGCTTGACTCTCTTCAACAGAAGCTGAGACAGGATCTTTGTTTTCTGACACTTGTGGAGAACTTTCAGTTTCTACACATTTTGCTGGCTCTGGTTTTAATTCTTGCTGGGTGTCGTCAGGTTTAGGGACCTCACTGTTGACAACAGGGGCTACAGGGGCTACATTTTGTACCACTTCAGCTTGAGGAGGGGGAGAATCTTCTGTCAGTATAGGCTTCTCTGTTTTTGGTTCTGTATCTACTTTTATTTCTGCAGTAACTTCATTCTTAACATCAGGTGCTACACTGTCAGCCTCAGAGTTTGTGGTGATTTCTGTTTGATCCACAATAGGAGCTGTTTCTACGGTATCTGTAGGAGTTTGACCTTCTGCAGTAGCTTGGGCTTCATCTATCTGGGGTTTCTCAATTGGCTTGCCAAGTTCTACCTCTGATTTTGTCTCCTCTTTTACATTTGTAGCAGTGAAATCTGGCTTTGGATCAAGCTGTGGAGGAACTTCCTGTAAATCTGCTTCTGGGATCGAGGCAGGTTGTGGCTCTGATGAATTTGCTGCTGCCTCTGGAAGCTTTTCTGGAGTGGGCTCTATTTTCTCATTATCTGTCAGGGGAGCTGCAGTCTCACTCTGAGTAATCTTGGGATTTGGCTCTGTTTCTGCCTCAGTGGGGACTGTTGTCTTGTCTAAACCTGTATTAGTCAATAGATTTTGTGTGTCGCTTTCCAGAGGGACATTAGGGTCCTCTGTTGCTTTCTCAGAGCCACTCTGTTGTTGTTGAACTGCTGGGATTTCACTGACGGTTGCACTCTGTGCTTGTTGATCAGCATCAGATGGCTCAGTCTCAGGGCGAGGATGTTCCTCTGTTATTTTCTCACAGCTTATCTGCTGCGGCTCATCTACTGGAATTGCAGGAATACTTTCAGCTACACTCTCTGAAATTGGAGCTTCTTGCTCAGGGTGAATTACAGGCTCAGACACGGGTTCAGCTGCTAATGGCTGTTTTTGTTCTTCTGACTGTGGTGTTACCTGAGGGGTGCAATCAGGAGGAGGGGCACTAACGGAAAGAGAGGCATCATGATCGGGTGAAATTAATGCAGGTGTGGGGATGGTTTCAGGCTCTACCTTGGCTTCAGGAGCGGGTTGAGTTGGGGCTGCTGCTTCTACTACAGGTTTGCTAACTACAGGAGCTGGGGCAGGGGTGGAGGAGGGGGCTGGAGCAGGTGGTTGCTTCTTTGGGGAGGCCACAGCTGGAGGTGGCACGTCTCCCAGCTGGCCCGACATGGCTCTTTGGGTCTGACAGTTGAGGCAAAGCCATTCCTTCTGCAAAACAAAGAGAAGAGCAAATTGCTATTAATTAATATGATCATTTTATTGAAAAACAATTAGTCATACAGTATTGTGCCTGATTTATGCAGGAACTGATTTGACGACACTGCTTGAAAAGTCCATACATTATAAAAATTAGAAATGTATTCTCTTAACTCTAATACAATTATGTGAAACAAAATGTTTCTATGTGATTAAAACGTCACTGTCACAAGGTGCCAGTGTATCTTCTTCTGTTTCAAGGGAAGCTTTTAAATATCTGGGACTTAAGAGATAGGCCTATGTATAATGCATGGTAATGGGACAGGGGTTTACCCGGGCATGTCAGAGAGGGTTGGCTGGCTTGTGCAGACATTTCATGTGGCAGACTTCACAAAGAGGCTGTGTTTGAATGTGTTCTTTGTTTTTATCATCACGTAGCTTGGTGTGCATATGTGCAACATCTTGTTTTGCTGAAATTACACTTCTGTTAAAATGCTAAATCCCAAAACAGAAGTTTTAGGGTTCTTTATTCTTAAAGTACTCATTTGACCTTAATGTTGTCCTTAAAGTCATCTGGGATGTTGTCCTAATAAAAATCCTGACTGTTCTGGTACAACAGACACACACAAAAACTTATTTATCTCACACACCTCTTACACACACACATAGAGAGTCTCAGAAGGGCTGTAATATAGTCAGCATGTTTTCAACCATCCTCCACTCTGACGTAAACACCTCATTTCACATTGCACCGAGTGTTCTAACATTTCTCTTTGACACCCCTCTTGTGAATGCCTTCGCCTGGCTTAACAGGAGGGTTTATGCTAAATTTGGGCTTCAGAGAAGATCGCAGCCTGCATACTAAGTCATGCAGCAGACAAGACACTTCTCTCCAAACACAGAGAGAGAGAGGAAAAAGAGGGTGACAGGAGTTGGATGGAAGAAGAGGAAAGGGAATGTTGCAGCGGCAAAGTCAGGGTAAATAAGGCATGAGCTGCTGTGTTTCAGTCCATGCCTAAACACATCTCAGTGGCATTAGACTGACTCAGCTGATGTAGTCTGTGGGTATAAGCCTGCCATTGGTTGCCTATTTCAGACAGCATTTTCACTTTCTGCCTGTTGCTCTTTTTGCAAGAGTCTCGTCACTTAGCACCACCCAAGACGACTGTGATCGGTTTAAAAAAAATTACAGACAAGTCACAAGAGTCTTTTTCTGCTATAGCTGAATGATAAGAGATGCAGGATGACCTTTTTCCAGCACTTTGGAGGCACAGCCGGCTATGCACGTAGCCAACTGTAAAAAGGCAGCAAAAATGTTTTGACAGGGCAAAAACTTAAAAGTGTACTGTATGTGAAACTGCAACTTACAAGATGAATGTGGTAAAAGAAGGGATGATTTTAATATCTAGAAAGAGAGAAATAAACAAACGCATGGAAGGAGGCCAACAGAGATTTCTGTGCTCAGTCCATCACAAAGATGCGCTGATGTTAGTGAAATAAACTCTTAACTCAAAAGAAATCCAGTTAATCCTAAGACATGATGATGGACACAGTGCAG